>SEOQ01000750.1:0-13918 GCA_004679275.1 Dentipellis fragilis
TTCGAAACCATCGTCAGGCTCCTTGCTGCCCATGAGCATTGCCAACACCGTCACTGTCAACATCTCTGCCATCGTCGACTGCATCATCTGTACGTTCATCATGTTCCTTTCTTTGGCGTTGTTCGAGGCCATCTTCCTGTCCCTATGAACACGAAGGCAAATTAGTGAGTCTACGGCGAGGGATGCAGGGAACGACGCACTCCATCAGTCAGTTCACGAGGTTCGGCGCTCACGGTAGTGAGACGAGTTGCCGTCGTGGTCTTGAACGCGATCCGAGTCTCTATCTTGGTGTGGACTTGAGTGAAGGTTTTCGTCCGGGTCATGGTGAGGTAGGATAATTCGTATGAAGCGGTGGGTAGTCTTTGAACGACGAATGGCGACGCTGTGATAGTGGTTGGTGAAGGACTCGACAGCCATACCGAGGCTTGATTGTGGGACGTGTCTGCTGGAGGGCTGGAAGATACGTTGCGCCAAGGGTACGGGTATTTGTAGACCATCTGCCATGCGGATTGGAGATGGCCAGCCCCTAGTGGACCAAAAGCGTTGAACACCCATAAAATAGCGACCTAAAATCTGGTCAAAGAACATCTACATCCGAAGTTCAATGAAAAGCGTACCACCCATCCAAACAAGAACCCCGCGATTTTAACCGCAGGGATCACGCGTGCTTTAGTCAACCAGAACCGACTGCTGCCAGCTCCATCTTCAATGGCCAACCAGACCGAGATGATGCCCCCATTTTTGTCCGATGTGCCTGTGACTAGACATCGTTCTTTGCCATTGTCTCTACAAGCCTAGACAAGGAGCATGAGCATGCGCGACTTGCTTTTGATAATCCAGTACTCACAAGTGCCTGAACTACTCTGTTTTCGGACACTGGGGAGTAACCAGAAGAATGAGAAGGTTTGTTCGGTGGGTAGATGAGGTGCTCACAGTCGTCGCCATGGTGCAAGGTCTGAATCGTGTGGGTGGAATCTTTGGCACCTAATATCCAAACTGCACCAGTGTTCGACCCCACAGCAACGGCATCACCTCCGTGAATATGGGTGATTGGGATCTTCAGGTTCCGGCCGATGGAGTAGAACCCCGTTCGGACAAACTTTGCCTCCACGGAAGACGACGACGAGCGCGTGACGCTGTACCAATCTATGCCGTCATATAGGTTGGTGACGGCAAATGTGTCTCCTTTTGGTGCGACGGTGAAACCCCCTCTGCGAAAGCAATATAAGCACGCCACCAAATGAAAAACCGACCCAACTTACATACGAGTGGCGTGCGGAATGACCCTCCAAACCGCTTCCGGATCCGCTGACCGGATATTCCAACCCCTGCAGAACGTATCAGAGCGGAACGTGGAAAAGAAGCAGTATTTCACTCACACCACACCGCTGATCACGTATGCCACAACGAGTTCGTCGCCAACAAACCTAAGCGCACAGGCTTGGGTCGGGGAGTCTGCGATCCCACCATGCAAGTCGGGCATACCAGGCGGTGCAGGAAGTACACGCTGCTCCTGCCACGATGCTATCGGCGGCTTGTTGTGAGAATGTATGTGATGTTAAGCGCAGAATGAGTCCGTACTGAGTGTCCCTTGCTTGAAAAGGTAGACAGATGTACTGCACACAATGGCCACATCGCTGCCACGCTGTGCAAGCGAGTATATCTCTTTCCGATCTACATTCTGGACATTGACGTAGTCCAGGCTCTAAAAGCAAATGATGCCAAAATTCAATTAGGAGTAACAAAGAAAAGGGTCACGACAGACCGAGGTTTGCTGCAGCCCTTCTCCACGGAATCGTAGCGCGGATGAAACACCCATGTGTTGCGTCCGTAACTGGATGACATGTAGGTCGCCAACGGCATCTCCCACGAGGATGGTGTTGGCGAATGTGTCGCTCCAAGTGATAGCGGTGATGGGAGAGATGCATCGCGAACGTCGTACCTCCTTGCTGAAGTCNCCCAAAAATACCCGCAGGAGACCATCCTCACCACCGCTGGCACAAAAAGATCCATTCGGGGAAAAGGCGATCACATTGACGCTGTTGGTGTGACCCAAAATTCTTCTCTCGAGGTGATACATGCCCATGGCTGGGATTACTGGATGGTGGTGCGGAGACGGATGCAAAGGAAAGGAGAAGAGATGTTTCCGCTTTCCAGCAGTTCTCGGTGCTTATGTCGGCCCATGCGATGTCCTCGTTGCAAACAACAACCTGCCTCCTGTCTTCNTCTTCAATGGTGAGCGTCTGTGTTTCGCCAGGCCGAGGAGCCNCGTGGTAAGCATGCCAGTCNGACCAACGTTGAGACCGGAGAGATGAAGCAAATTGAACATACCGATCAATGATGGTAAAGCCGTCTAACATGTGCATGACTTCATGGCGTTGCTCGATNGCAATCCTGGAGGAAAAAGCGTGTCCAATGGATTGCCGGTTTTGAATCACCGATAGACTTGGTCCCAAGTCCCATGCAATGGCNGATGAGTTGCATGATGCAATAGATATTGGAATTCTATCTAGAGCNATCGGCATGGAACTCATTCACAGCACGAGTGAACCNGACAGCACTCGACGGCAGAGTCGGGATTGGAAGAGAGGAAGGTCGGACGTCGTGGACTGACAGTGAGGTGGATGTTGGTCCCTAAGCTGGAGGATGGCGTGCGAGCTGAAATAGCNTACCCGAGTATCAGCGTTGCCAGGGCTTTCTTATGTGAAGCTTGCTTGGAGGAACATACATTCCTGACCCGAGTCATAGAGAACCAGGAGGTTTGTATTTCGACGTGACGGTGGTCACAATGTCACATCTGTCATCAACTGTGCTGTCACACTTGAAACCGCGTCTGTTTCAGGCGTCCATTGCTTCNGCGCGCTCCAAGCTTTATACATTGAACTATTATGGTAACGAATATGTGCAAATTGACGATGCGNCGCATGCGATGTGGGCATGAACAGCGCTGGGGCGTCAACATGGTAGCCGTGGCGAGAGTCGGGTGCCAGGTGTCGGAAACGATGGCCGCCCCGGTCACGACCTCGCACGGGTCAGAGGTGCGAGAACCTCGGGGGCGCATCTTCGTCAGGGCAAAGCTGAGGCGAGCCAATGCGCCGAAGGTACTGGGCAGTGGAGAAAGGAATGAAGCCNTCCCGTAACACAAGGAACGGCAGCGGCGGACTATGTGTCTGCCGCACACTGTAGTTCNTGTGCGTGGCTTTCGAGGGCGCANGACGACAATGTGCGTGCAGGAGATGAGGACACCTTGGTTGACCTTGTCTGTGGTCGACGCGCAAGAGGGCATTTGTGAGCGGTGCAGTGCCCTTGCACAAGTCGGGCCCGTCGCTGAGGTGNGCCCACATGAGCTCGCAAAGGCCNGAANNCCTCGAAGTTGGTAAGGTCGATATCCTCCGTGATGGTGTATGCAATATNGCAAGAGGCCATGGGATACGNGGCAATGAAGATGAAGGCTTGCGAGGGTCACTGCACAGCAAGCGGCGGCGGTATGTCCTTCGGCNCCGAAAGGCTGTCGAGAATGTCNTGCGAAACATTCGCCAAGCCGCCGACGTACGTAATGACCAGTGGGACGATTTCCTTGGGCTTGCTTGCAGCGGCTCGTTCGGATTAAAGAGATGCGCGTCCTCGAGACCTGCATTGGATATCATAGCGACGAGAATGCATCAAGCACATACATCAGGGAGCCCTTGCACCAGCCCCGACGAGCACCNCAGGNNTGAGAGGACTGAACGTGTCGTTAGAAAGGGAGGGTATGATGTCGAGGAAGACATTACCTGGTACCGTGAGTAACATCGGAAACTGCCGACGACAGAGGCAACTTACGTTGCAACCTACATATCTGGAAATTTACTAACCACCGTATTGCCCGGACTACCTTACACAATGCATCCATTCGCAATCGACCATCTGTGTATTTGAAGGCCNGATGAGGAACGCAGCGTCGAGGGCGTCGAAGACGTGGGTTGGATTGAGGAAAGAGATGGACTTAGTCGTCAGAGCCGCGATCCTACCGACTCAGATCTTGCGAGCCTACAATAGAGACTCGCCGCTCTCGACCTTGTCATATGCACAATTTCATAATGGCTCTTGAATCGGTAAAGTAGGGCGGCTGGTTAATGCAATCCAGTGTGGCAGAATGCAGGATGTCGGACGCTGGAATGTGCCGCCATCTGAGGCCTTGGGTAAGGAAAACACCAGTACCAATCATCACGGCGGCACCAGGAGCCTTCAAGGAAGTAGCGACTGAGAGAAGGCTCGCGTCAAGCCTTAGCGATCATCCTCATTCGTGAGTGCAACCAAGGGCATCGAAGCAACCAATTTCACGAGCCGTTGCATGACTACCGGCATATGAGGAATGTGTAAACGATTGGGGAGGGCTTGAGGGCTTCGCGTAGTTGGTTCCAATGACTCGTCAGCTGATGTGCCTGCTCGGACGGCGACGATGAGCCCATATGTTACGATGGCTGCCAAAACAACACGCTCTCCATCAAAGGCGAGACCTTGCCGGATGCTGCATAACCCTTCGTATCCCTCAGCGTCGATTCATAAGCCATCAGAAGGCCGTCTACCATGAGCGAGCGCGCGCTGCGGCAGTGCCAGTGGAGGGAGCGAGCTGGTTGAGGTTGGNGGATAGGAAGCGATAGCAGCCATCTGGGTGAGTTAGCATGCATCGTTTGCATCAGTATAGGACTTCTAAATCAGGGAAATAGTCACCGAACCTTGGGGAGACCCACCCCTGTACCGAGAACGCCACCCTCATCCTTGCTTTAGAGATACACCGCCCAGCTGAGCCCACTAAGCTGGGATCCCTTGGGTTCACTGGGCGATATACTCCGGACATCCAGTGATCCGCTGATGGAGCAGGTGCCAGTGCTTGGCATTAAAGAGCTTTGCCTCAGCCCTCGGCTTGTGATATGCNTCAAACTGATCGTGTGACGTGCCGTGGTCTCCGGCAAACTCCCAGGCACAGCACTTTCAGCAGATGCCCGTTCACCTGAGANGTACTCGACCTGATTACCAGCACCCATGNGGCGGGCGACGGTGCGCTTGGTCNTTCTGCCTGTCCGGAGACCCCTCATCCTCGGGTTCCCTGTCCGATAGCAAGGTCATGTGCTCTTCCTGTGCGAATAGGTGGGTTTCGTAGGNGCAAAAGAACTTGCGGCAGTTCTTGATATCGACGCGCTTGAGTTGCCTGAGAAACTTGTTTGACTATCCGATGTAGAATTGCTACAGAGCATGTCAGCAATGCGAGCTCGCGATGGTATATGTTTCCGCACAATGCAGCCATGCTGTTAGCCCTCTGGGTTATTCTCNCGACCCTCTTCCCTACGATGTTAAACAGCCAGTTGATCCTTTCCCCTCCTGATGCGTGCAATGCTCGGAATCCGGGACCGAGTGCGTGACAAAGTAGAAGGAACGNGCCTCGGGGGTGCCTACTGCTCCGACGGTCGTNGCCTGTATGGGATGTGGCAANGCCTTCGCCGGCATGTCCTTTCACTGACACNCGCTCGTAGCCCTACGTGAGGAGAGAAGTAAGAATTTCTGTATAGGCGAAGTGCATGATCACGTACGAAGTCCTCAATATGAGTCCCTACCAATTTGAGACAACTAGAGATCTCGTAGTCACCTCGAGAGAGTCGGTGTAAGNGAAAGCCAGAGGCCCGACCTGCTCGNGCAGAGTGTTTCCACTTAGTGCGAGCGAGTCCTGACAGCCAATTGGGCTTCGGAGGCGAAAGACGAGGCCCGACCTGCTCGNGCAGGGTGTTGCCACCGAGTGCAAGCGAGTCCTGACAGCCAGCAGATACATGCCTGCAGTGGTTACTTTACAAGGTGACAAGAGACAAGGCCGCGCCACGTCGTTCGTTGTTTGTACTTGTTTGAAGCCCAGTAGACTCTCGACGCTCCCGCCGCCGTCCTGCGTCCCTCAACCTATCGCATTTTTGAGCGCATACACCCGCCCGTCCTCTCAATCCCACCACTCTCAATCTCCAGGCGACACGATAGCATCGCGCAAGCTGCACGAACGTCGAAGACGGTGTCCGGTAAGTCGCAAAATCGCTTAAACTTGGCGTTCCATGCTCACCTCTACTCGTCCGCACCGTCCGCCGCGGGAAACGACCTGGAGAACAAGACCTATGCGTACGAGCAGAGTCCGCAACCACACGTGCGCCACGGGCACAGTGACTGGGTAGAACGAGAGTGCGCCAGTTCTCTCAAATTCAGCATTTCGGACTTACCTTTCTCACCCGCTCGTCCCTCCGACCATAGCCCTGCCGTNGCCTCATCCCTGGTCGCGTTACCTCTGTCTTGGGTGTTACCGATGTACCCTGCCCGCGCTCCCCACTTCCGTCTCCTATTCCCCGCCGGCTCATTGCTAGCCGGTCAGAATTCGTGCACTGCGCTGGCCATCCGTCGCTTTGATCCCGCCCCGCGCCCGGAATCAAGTCAATTCCTGGGATACTTGTCCCGCGGCGAGCGGTGCCATAGGGCATCACAATAGTGCCAGCGCGCTGTCGATGACGATGTCTCCTGCATACGCAGAGCTGCGCGTAGCGCAGTGATGGTCCCAACCCATCTCCACGCGCTTTGCCCAAAATGTGTCGAGAATTTGGCATTTTTTCTCCCATGACGTGCGACGAGCGATGGCGAAGATAAAAGGGACTTTGTCAATCACCGTGGGCCACCGTCCATGAGGCTGGCGGCGTGCAGCGCCGTGAAGCGGAGTGTCCGCTTGTGTGCATTCTACGCATTGCACTGGCGTGCTGCGACGAAGGGTCAACCCTGGCCAATTCACGAAGTAAATTTCCATTTCATTATCACTTTCAGCAGATACGTTACCGTAATGGCCTTTGCCAGCAATCCCGCTTCCTTGGGGTCTCCTTCTCGCATCGGCCAGTCGCCACCCTCCCCCGCATCATCCGCCGTTCACGACGCTTGGGAGCACCCGAAGGCGGTGACGCGATGTGATGGTCATATGTCTCGAGTTGAAGAGAAGNGGACTGTGAGCCCTGCTACGACTTGGATCAAGTGTTGCGCTCGTCACTGAGGGCTGCATTCACCAGCGGAAATTCAAGTCGGATGTCGTACGGCCGCGTTGACTCGGACGGTGCTCGCGATTCTGGGATTCGGGCGAGCGTCGTGTGTCAGGGGTTGCGTATNGCACNTAGATACGACGTCACGATTCTGGCGATAGCACGGTAAGTAAACAATNTTATGTATATGGGTGGATGNGTCACACTCACCAGCTGATCAGGTGGTGCAAAACGCAGCTTCCACCGTCGTTGTGATATCCTTGTCGAGAGCCATGGTTTCTTGCACTTCCTCCACAAAGGCAGACTTAGGAATGCATTATCACTGTCGATTGTGTAGGTTGGTAGCTACAGAGGAGTCATGTGAAGTGACCGTAATGATTAAACAGGGGAGTCGAAGAGAGAAATGTACAAGGAGGAATTAAAGGCCCGGGAGAAGCCGACATTAAGACAGCCACGGACGACTCGGGAATCTGAGATTTCCTGCCAGTGCGAAATGACGGCACACAGACGCTCGCCAACACCCACTACCACATAAGTAGTGGGAATTTGAATGCGATGATACAATCTTCAATTCTGGTGCGTTCAATACCACTTGTGCCGTAGCCACTCAGACAGTAATTACAAGGGCTCTGATGACTGAGAAGCCGCCTTCGATTGGGCAGCCGCCTTCAACTGGGACGCCGCCCTTGATTTCCTACTTTGCTCTGCCTTTCGTATACTGTCCCCTTGCACTGCTAGTGTGTTGATAAGGCTTGATTTCACGTCAATATTTCAGCTACAGGAAGAACTGCCACGACGACTCACTTCAGAACTTCATTCCCGCCGTTGAAGTCCATCTCGGGATGCGGCTGCAAGACCTCCTTCTTCCATAGAACACTTTGATCCTGTAACCACGTTGCATCATAGAAGTTGATGGGAAGTTGCAGGGGAGCGAGGGTCCATTGGCTGACTCGCTCAGATTGGGCACGGTGCCGAACGTGCTGCCCACGGGTGTCCCTCTTCACATTTGACGCCTCGCGTGAGGCTATGGACCATGTCCAACGTCCCCATCACCTTTCGAATCTCTGCAGATCGCCATGCCGGTTGGGTTATCACGTATCTTTTCTGGCCCTCGGAAGAATCCGACTCATCACTGGACATGCCTGCGATCCCTAGTGCGTCGACCACACCAACAAACTTCTGTAATGTTGGATATTTTGTGGCAATTTCTTTATGGCGGTCGTGATCCTAGACGTTGTTCAATGTAGGCCTCAACAATATCCGTTTGTACTCACAGCTTTCTTACGCTGATAGCTACGCGACCTCGCCTTCTCCTCGGCAGTTTCTGTAGGGTGTTTGATAATGGATCCAGTCCAATTTGCGTGGAGGCCCTTGACCCGGACGAAGAATGCATGCAGGATTTGACCTCGAACGCCTGGGTCGCTGGGGTAGCCGTACTTTTGGATGGCATGATTGGCGAAGACGTTAGACATTGATTTATTCCATGGCGAATGCGGCGTGTCCCGGACGTCTATGCAGAATTGCTCAATGGGGCGCGCATGGCATCCCCCCTTTGATGTCTCCCAGAGTTGGAGGAATTTGCTCTTCTCTTCCGCCGTTGGGCTCGGGCCAAAGATCTTGTCTCCAGACTTCGAGAACAGCTCTTCAAATTCAGAGCGTACCATAGCCTAAAACAAGTATCAGTAGCGGAGGTTGACGAGGGAATTTCCTTGCACACCGCTATTGCTTTGTCCTTATCAGAACGAGCCCGACTATCGTTTCCAGAGATAGTTCGCTTCTGGGGCACCGCGGAACTCCCAGGTTGCATACTTGCCTGAACCTCTTCGAAGCCCGTCTTGAACATCGTCTTCATGTTATCGTGGAGGCATACGATGTCACCTTTGGTGGCAGGCTCCTGATTCTGAAGGTAACGTCGTGAGATTGCTATTCAGTTTGCTTCAACTTCAAGAGCTCTTACCATTACATCAGCAGCAACGACACCCCTGCGTCCCACCTCCTGGTGATCCTGACCATCGATTGCATCATAGAACACATCTTCCTCGGTTTCCTTGTCGCCATCAGCATCCTCTCCGCCACCATCGTACCCGGCCTCGTTGGACCATACGATACGGTCCGGATCCTTGTTAGCACTCTGAGCAGATGGGCGCAGGCCAGATGAATAATACGCGTCTGGATCGTGGGGTGTTCGTCCGTAGACTCGAGGTGGGTTTTGGCGGCCGTCGGGCGGCAAATAAAGGCTACCGGGGGGGCTCGGGGGTATGAAACCCGTTAGGTCACGGGATGGTAGTTGAAGGGTCTCCTGTTGTGGAACCTCCGAGGGCGGGCGTGGGCCAGAAGAAAAGAAGTCGTCTGGATCGTGTGAATCTACATGTGCAGAGGGGGGACTGGAAAGATAGAGGAGGCTATTGATGAAGCCCTTGATGCTCCCAGAGGCAATGCGGATTGTGGTATCCGGATCTTCAGAGAGAGCATTGGCATCGGGTTCAATTTGTAGCGTGTCAGATGCAGAGAAGTCGACAGAGGTTGATGAGGTTGGCCGTGTGATGAATGGCGATGACGCTTGTCGAGGTCGAGGGAGCGGAGAGAGCGTCGAACCTAGTCGAGAAGGCAGGCTCTGTAAATAGCCCGAGCCAATCGTCGATGCAGCCGTGGGTGTGATAGCGGGGGAAGGGGAGCAAAGGGGACTGCCTTCACGAACAGGCCCACTGATTAGAGAGCTGCGATGAGGGGTGCTAGTTGCCTGCGGCTTAACAGGATTAGCGCGGTGAATCAATGTAGTCTGAGACCTACATACCTGTGCTAAAGGCGAACCAGCAAAAGACAAAGGTATGGGGCTGATCAGGATCGGGGATGAGGATCGGATGATATGGGAGGGCGGGGAGCGGCGCGGAAGCGCATTATGACGAGGAGGCGTGAGATGGGGAGAAGAGGGCCGGCCTTGCGGGGTCCTGGGAGTCAAGCGAGCTCGATCCTTCCCTTTCTTCGATGTATCCATGGTAGGGCTCGACGCCGCAACCACGTCTTCATAGCTTAACCCCGCACGTTCCACGGTCTTTCGCAGAAGAGCATCGACCTGCGAAGTGGGAGTATTGGATCCCTGATACGAAGAAGATTCTGTCTCCGAGTCCTACGCAGCACGGGGACGTTATGATGGTTGGTACTAAGATGAAAAGGCATGCACTGGCGGGGTTTCTATGTCGGAGGTTGAGGGGTTCCGTTTTTCTAGCCATTGACCTGTGAGTGAGTTGAAGACTCTAAATTCTCCCCGCTCGGAGGGCCACATCTGAAGAGGAGACGGGCTACCCCTAGGTGTGACAGTGATCTCGCCCAAGTCGTCGACAGTGGCCATGGTAGAGACACTGGTTGCTCTACTTGGTCGCATTTGTCGGCTCCTCGAGTATGGTCCAGTGTCGCTGTCGCTACGCTGCTTCCAAATATGGGATCAGAAAGAAAGAAATTCTCTTCCATAAGGTTCAAATATACTTGAGAGGCACCTGAAATCTGCCTTGCACGCTTGGGCTGCTGTTCATTGGAACCCGAACGCTCCGATGAGGATTGTGTNGGATGGGGCGATGCTTCGAAGATGTGAGCGACATGAGCAAGGTCAATGCGGGCATATCACTCACCAGTGGGCTTGTCAGAAAAGATGGTGTAGAAATTGTGATGCATCGGATAAGGCTGATGAAGTAAATCCACGGATGGCGAGAGTCAGAGGACGTCGTCGTTGAGCACGTCCACCCAGATAAATGCACAGTACGCGAGGAGCTGAGGGACCCAGCAACGACTTGCTCAAGGATGCAAAGCGTCGAACGTGGTTTCAGGATGATCAGATCCTGGGAAAGGTCGTAAACGAAACGGAGAGAATACAATACAGGAAAGGGTCCGAGGAGCGGTGTATTCACCGGTGTTTCTGGAATCACACCACCTCTAGGCATGAGGACACGGGACAAGGCTAGGTCTGAAGAACATCGTTCAGCCCATCTCCGCCTCGTTCTGATTTGTGGATGCGATTCATATCAGACATCCGGTGCATGTGAATGCCTGCCTGCCTGCTGTCGAAAGAAGTCGTACGGATAAGGAGAGAAGACGCCGCAAGGGAACTCTAGTAAGATTGCATGTAGCTGATGCATCCGGATGGAGCTAGGAGGGTTGGACTCATTGGGTGGTTGAGACGCAATGGATGTCAAGCTCGGCCTTGCGATGGAACGGGAGGGGACGAGGTTGACGGTAAGCACACGACTCGTGATCACGGCCAATTCCAACTCCGACTGCTCCGAAGGGTTCTCACGTGGACCCACAAATGCCTACAGACGGCCTTTCTAGAGAGACAACGTATATTGTAAATAAATAGATCACATTGTCTTCCGACGCCTTCAAGAAATCTAGGTACCCGACCAAAGCCGTCATCCCTACGAACAAACGACAAACTTTATACATGTTCATTAGCCCCAAACCCACTGAGTCAACACTAGCTGGAGTCTGAAGGAACTTCCAATACCGTAGTCCTAGCGCTGCGATCGTGCGCGATGTGCGAGTCGCACGGAACGTCTTGGCAGTTGTTCGTGATTGTTGAGAGCACGGGCACGCCTCAGAACAAACGCACGAGCCTGATGGACCATCTGTAGAGACGGAGTATGTAGTCGACTTCAATGGCACAGCAGCGAACTAAGCTTCACTCACCGAGACGGCGGAGGCCCAGCGTAACATTCCACTCGAGTAGTGCTATGCTATGGTCAATACGAATCAACATGGGCATACAGAAGGCGCACCTCCTTGATATTCTCGTCCGACCGGGCGAGCACCACGAAGAGCTCCGAAGCGATGCATCGGGGCTGCCGAAATGTCACCATCTCCCAATCATCCATGAAGAAACGCCAGTTGCTGCGCGGAACTCTTGCCAGACCTTCCCATCTTTCGAGGATAGCGACTGGGCTTTCCCTGAAGCGAGGCTCAATGTCCGCGTCCTCGAAGATCGTGATCTGGATGAATAGTGTGTATGTCGGAAGTTCCTCGCGGGTTCCCTTGTAGTCATTTGATGAGCAAAGTGAGGACACGTCATATTGAATGATACACGTACCCCTCCCCTGTCTGAGCGATGTTTGCGCACGGTAATCATCACGTCTTCCGGGTACATTTCGGTGGTGACTTGGCATGGATCCGCTCGCATTAAGCGTCTGTCAAGGTTTGCTCTCAGCCATCGATCGACGGCTGTGGCGGAGTCGTGCGGTATTTCGACGGGTGTCCGAGTGACTGAGGACGAAAAGTACCTAGGTCGGGGCATGGTGTAGGATGAGTGGGACTTGATAAAATGCGTACCCGATCCCGCCTTTAAGTGAGTTTGATCGTTGACTTGCTGCTGACAAGGATCATCGTGTTTATGCTACTCATGCCAACGCGCACTTCACGAATACGATCAGGCTGAGAGATAGGGAGCGTAGTATTTCAAGCGTTTACGCGTGTTCTGTCCGTGTTACGCACGGGCAGGGTCCGGACCGTTCTGAAGGATCTATGCTCTACGCTACCCCTCCGACATTGCCTATCTGCATCCTATGACAAGGCGCAACTCAAGTAGCAGTCCTCCTGTTTTGGCCTGCTACCTTGCATCACGAATAAACATTCCCTTCCCCTCTTTTTCCTGGCCTTCATTGATACACAATGAGTACAAGGAAAACAGATGAAACCGATATTGCACGGAGAAAACCAGCACGCGGCGTGAGTGCGTCTGTCCCATTCCTTACTAGTCCGATGCGCAGAACGCAACCAGCGTGTATCGATGGCATGCAGACCTCCCAGTGATCGAAATTGCCTTCTTCAAGCGACCGGTTCCCAAAACAACGTGCAGTCACGGGCGCCTGTGGCACCGGATCCAATTTGATTTAGTTGCGGTCTGGACGACAGCCGCATTTCATCAAGGAGTCGACGGACAGTACTCAATACTCGGGCGTCGTGCCAGGCATACTTTACTATCATATGGATACGTTGATGCACTCACGAATGACTACCGTCGGCCAGTGGGACGCAGAGCCTCCTGTGCGTAGTTGCCCAAATTTGGGCCAGATCGGTTTGCGCAACGCACTGTAGTACATTGCCTGCATTGAAGAGGGCTAGAGGAAGGGTACAGGAGTTGTCCGGAAGTATTTAGTATAGAAGATGGGGTCGCGGGGTCGAGATCAAAAAATGCGTGGCGCGAAAGAGCGAAGACGCGGCACGCAGAATGAGCAAGCGCGAGTAGTGATGAGCCAAGAGGAGTATGAGGTCACATAAGACGTGAGAGGCGGGATTGGATGATGATTCGAGACCTTCAAGGCCAGCATTAAGTACATAGCAATCATCTGAGAGTCGGGTTTTGGAGATCCCCCAGCAAAAGCCAGAAGATGATATGCTAACAAGGACCTGTGTAGGATAAATAGTGATTTGAGGCCTAGGATTCCAAGACGGACTCCGAATAACGCACCCATAGCAGAGTCCGCTACTTGTATGAGCACCACACTGGCAGAATCAAAGCCTGCCAACAGACCCGGAAGCTGAGTAGTAGCATCAGGGAGGCTGCAAACAGAATCTACGCGGAAGATGTTGGTCAGTTAAATTAGCCCTAAGGACGGCGGATACTCTCACCACCCCATTACGAAGCTGGCCAGGCTCAGGCTGCCTCCGTTCTACCGCTGAAACTCGGGCTCCCCAGGTAGCTGGAGGACGGCTGCTGGCTTGGACTGAGGCAGGTAGGGAGTCGTTGAGTCGGGCTTCAAGGTTGGCGATGGCCCTCTCGTGGTTGTCAAGGACCCTCTTGCTATTGGCAGCATACCTTTCGTGGTCACGTTTGATACGGGTGATTTCCGCCTGCAAGCTCTTGATCTTGAAATCGACATCCTCTAATAATTCGCGGGAAG
>SEOQ01000751.1:0-13731 GCA_004679275.1 Dentipellis fragilis
CGTACGCCAAACTCGCAGTCCCCGCATTCACAAACGGCGTAGACGACGGCGAACGCATGGGGTCGCAAACCCCGTCGCTGTTGGTCTGCAGCATCCGCGCGCACGCTGAACGCGTGTCGAGTTCGGGACCACCACGTACTGCCGCACGACCTTGCTCGCCAACCCCCGCCTTCGGCTGTGTACTCGACGCGGAGCGTGTTTGTGGCGGGCACTCTGCCGTGGCGATCTGCCGCTCGCGCTGCCACCTCTACGCTTGTCTGCACACCAAACGGGCGCCTCATCGGCATCGACTAGGGAACACCGAGGGCGTCACCCCGAGATGGTGTCGCCGCTGTTGAGCATGCAGATCTGCATCTGCAGCGCGGGCTACATGCGTACCAGGGCGTCGGATCGAGCGTCCCATTCCGCGACCTCGCACGCCCGCACCCCTTCTTCAACGCGCCGGCACCCGACCCAGGATACGGGCTGCTCGGCAAGTACTCGCGCTGTCCTGTGATTCCGCTCGCAACCCCGCCCCCAAGCCGAACAATCCCATTGTCTGTCACAGCGACGGGAACGGCGAGGGTGCCGTGCCGCAACAACGCGCGCGCGCGTCCCTTTATCCGACCCTCAAGCCTGTATCACGTTCTCCCTGCAAGGGGGTGCGCATACACGTGGGTATCGCAACACCTCACAGCCGCCAGACTCGTTCTGCGCGTCTGCGAGCCCTCTTCGCCGGTATACGAATTAACCGTGCTTTCTGCTTTTCCAGAAACGAGCGGCGAGGGCCGGTATCTGCGATGGGAGGCTCGTAAGTGTTGAATACCGAGTACTTTGTTTCCTCTTACCGTGATCATCTTTCCGTCCAGTCCAGAGAGCGCCGCACATCGTCACTTGGAGAAGCACGCGACGAGCGGGATGAACAACCCGGGGCCTTGCGGACGATATGCGATCCTCGGACCCTCGCGACAGCTACGCCCGTCCACATTGGCACCTCCCCGGTAGCACCACCAACGTCCCCTCGGCCGTTTCGACTGTCTTGGCATCCCAGGATGCTGGGCGGTAGCGCGCATACACCGACGTCGCCTTCTTCGCCCGGCGTCCACTCGACGCGCTACATTCCCAGCGCGTCCCGAGTGTGGTATGCACCCTGCCCAAGGTCCGTATCTAAAGAGGACTCGTCAGTAACGAGTCCATGAGCACGCTGTCTTGTACGTTGCATACCATATGTCATCGACCAGGCCCTCTTCTTGTGTGATGAGCCATTCATGTGTTCGTCCCGCGGTGCGTCCGATGCCGACGGGAACGAAACGCGCGCTTTGAGGCCGCGTTCTACGTGATGAGAGTTACTCGTGAGTACTGCAGCCTCGAGCCTAGAGCGGGATCGCACTCACTTTAATTTGAGTCCCGCACAGATTCACAATGGAGAGGAGACGTGGAGCGACTCGGAGGTCGTCGCTGGAATCGTCGCGTTCGGTGTATGTATTGGACATTTCGAGTGAATACTATAGTCAAGTAAAAGATACTATAGAGAGAAAAGAGGAATTACGAGGGTACATACCAGAGAATTGTCATGCGACGCGGTGTCTGGCGCGAAGAACCATAGAGTTCGTCGACGCGCTTGTGTCGTACGGCCAAACTCAGGCTGCGCGAAACGGTCGTTTGGACATGAACACTCGGGTCTCACTGCCATCTGCATGACTCCAGATGCTTGATGTACACTAGGAGGGACAAAAATAATCAGAGGGTCGTAGTCGCGTTCTATGCGCGAGCAGAGCTCGAGCTCGAGCAAGTTCAAGAACTTACTGTCGAAAGTCGCCGTCGCGGCAGACCAAGCCACCGGCCCGGGCCGCGCGTCTATTAATGCAGCTCTGCTCTCCACCACCATCGTCGCGCGGCCGCAAAAGCGCAGTACCATGGACTGGACTTGTAGTCTGCCCACAGACCCTCGGAAAACAGGCGAGTAAGCGAGTAAGTACACTTTCGATATAGAATCGACTTACTTGCTTGCTTGGATATAGCCACGCTGACTTGGTTTTTTGCAGCTCCTGATTGACCGACGATCCGACGTCGTGGACCACGGCACGCCGCCTACCACACACACGCCATTGCTCGACGACGCGGGGTATAGACTGTCAGCCCGCCGAGATGTCGTTCGAGCCTGTATCGGGCGCGAGCGGCCTCTGCGGTACCCACTTCACGGCGTCAGGCATCCGCAATGCCAACACCAACGCCGGTCTCCTCATCCAGCGTCGGGCGACTCCCCACCTCGGCCTCGGCGGCGATCGCGTCCGCCTCGCTCACACATCGGCTACTACGACTACGACTACGACTACGGATCAAACCACGGCGCACCCCCCGCTAGRGCATCACCCCYGCGCAGCATGAGAACGCAGTCGGCCCTCCACCCTCGCTTCCATGTGCTACCAGCCCCCACGCATGACGCCCTTGTAGAGTACAGCCGCACCACTAGGCGGTGGAACACGACGCCTAATCCCACCTTCCAACGCGGACGCGCGTAGTAATGCGCACGTGCAGCTCAAGCCCTCCCGTGCGCGACGGATGGCGATGGAAATGAAGAATGACCGGGGCAACAGGTAAGCAAGTGATCGGCTTAATCGTGCATCTATCACTCGCCTTTTCGACCTTCCACTGCGTCCAGCGCGCGCTACACTGTGGACTCAGGCCCTGGATTTGCGCGCTCACCGCCCGCGCATAAGTGTTCCTTCTGAACGCTCGCGATGATGCCTTGATGATCTCGGGAACACGATCGGGTTCGTCCGGGACGACCTTGGCACGAAATACGGACTGGATAGTGGCGGCGCGCGGACAATGTGAGTTCATGCGTATCTCGATGCCACAAAGTCAAACTCACTTGTATGATAGGTCCCAGATCAGCATAGCCGGGGATTTGTGGGCCAAGACCCGCTTCGCGCTCCGAGGGTCTGGAGCATGGCGTGGCGGGGCGCCTGCGTGACGAGAGCGAGAGGTAAGTGAGAACAYCTCGTATKCGAGACCAGGAGGCACTAACCTGTCGTTTTCAGACCATGCCTCCGTCCTCGCTTCCTGTCAATCCTACGCACACATACAAGACCGGCATCGCGCGCAACGGCCGCATACAAAGCGGGTCACCAGCCTGTATCCGAACGCGAACAACCACAACACGTGAATCGCAAGACGCGAGGTGTCCGCAGCCGCCCCGGCGAAGCACATTTAGCATCTAGAGAGGTAAGAGAACAGCGAATGCGCGCACCTGGGGACCGACGAACGATCTTGAACGTGCCGGCGGCGAAAGGACCACGGCGACGTAATCAGCGAGCCAGCGAGCCGTTGTCTTGCTTTCAGGGCCGGCCCTCTCGTCCAGCACGCCCTGCCTCCTTTGACACTCGACACGGCTCGTGGAGGTCCGATCGCCCGGCCGTCTGCTCGGGAAGAAACTGGCAAATCATTGGTGAGCAAGTGCACGTTATATTCGACATGATACACCGCTCACCATGTGTTCGTTATATCTCCATCGCAGTTTCGCGTCCAGAGCGCGGCCCGTGCAGGAGGGCTGTCCCGCGCAAACCTGCGTGACCGCAGCCCCTCACGAGGCTCGAGATGCTGTTGTTGTGTGGACTGTCTCCGCTCTACCCGAAGTACCTGTAGGATTAAATAGCTAAGAATAATAAAAAGTGATGAAGCATAGTATGCGGGATGCAGAGAATAATAAACTTGCCTGATCGCCGTCGCGACAACTTTGTATAAGCGCCAAACAGTGCCACCGATGGCTGCGACTTTGCTTGCGACCACGACGACCTTTGCTCACTGCATCCGCCGCAGAGGACCAACCGGCCTTCAACATTCGAATCTAAAGGAAAGATATACGGCAGTAAGTGTTAGTCCTTTGTTAGACGATCGGACTGCAAGTGAGAAACCAGGCATGCTCACCAGTCGCTCTGCGGTTCGACATAGCACCCACGCATCCAGGCGACCTCCTTCTCAAAGACCCGAGTTCTCCGTGCTGCTTCAGGAACTATCCGGTCCAGCGGTCGCTTCAGGCGTTCAATACCCTCGGCGTGCACACGAATACGGAGTAGGTTCACCGGACCGTCAGCATGACACCCGCCTCGGACCCGCGACCCGCCGATGAGCCTCGAAATTGGCGGTCTCCCCATCTCCTGCACGCCTGCTCGTCGGCGGCAGCTTTGAATGGTACAAGCCACCATCATCGCCAGATACAGCGACAAACGGCCCTTCTCCGGACCAGCGCGAGACGGCAGCATGCACCACCCCCACCATCAGCCTCACACATCTACTACAGCTACGGCTACAACGACAAAGGAACAACACGTAAGTATTCTCTTCGAACATCTGACGCCCTCGTCCCGCTCATGCCCGTTATCTTCGTGAAGATCGGTACCAACATTGTTTGCGCGATCTGGCATGGAGATCCCGCTTGAATACAGATTCTAGGGACAATCTGTACTGGGAATCGACTCACCCATTGTACAAAAGCTGTTCAACGGACGGGCAAACGGGATGCCAGCTTTCATGGGACAGCCAGTGAGTATCGTGACCAAATGTCTGCGGGTTGTTACTTACATCTGCAACAGCGAGCCGCCGGATGGGACATGGTTGAATGCCGCACGACGGGCATGAACAACCCGAGGGTCTCCAGGCAGGCACGATCTCTCAGGGAATAATTCCCTGCTGAAGACGGCGAAAAAGGAGCTATCAGGTAAGCGATTTTCATATCAAGCGCGAAGTCTACTTACCGTCCACGTAGGCCAACTGTTCAGCACCCCGGGCTGTACATTCTGCATGCGGAGCGTTAGTATACTACAGATAGCTATAGTGTTTGTTACTCACATCGATTGTCCTTCTGCAAGATCTGATAGCAGGCCACGAAGGCCGGTCCGTCCATCGAGACGAGAGCAGACCTCGTATCCGATACGCTAGCCGCCGCGAGTGCACGGAGCATGACAGGTGTGACAAGTGAGAACCTCGTCACAGCTTTGGCGCGGAAGGTTCAGAGCGACGGCGCACCTCACGGTCAAGCACCAGGGTAGGTCGCACTCGCCGCATCCTAGCACAAATGAAATAGGTGAATGGGGGAGATATGTGGTGCATGCTGACCTTCAGACCTTACAGAGTACGTCCGTGCCGACAACCCCGCAACCCGTAACATGTCACAAACATGCTGCAAAGTCAACAAATGACGCAGTAAGTAAATGAATGAAGCATCTCACCTATTGTCTCTAACGTCACCCATGCCATCTGCCCAACCTCTCGACGAATCCCCAGTACCTATAGTTCAGTGCCGCACAACTCAATCGGCCAAGAGAATTGATGGCTACACATGGAGGTCAGCTGATAAGATACACCAGATGGCTTCGAGAGGCATACCGTTGGACGTGAGGGGATGTGGTCAGTGGAGGGAGCAGAGCGAGAGCGAGAGGGGAGGGTGGAYGGATGGACGCAAGACGGACGGTCAGCGCACCCGGTATATAACACACTAGGACGGCTTGGCGACGCTTCCGAGCGTCCGTGCGCAGGACGGAAATACGGCAGGCGGAGCGATCGGACGGGCAGAAATACGGCAGCCAGCGCGACGCGCGACAACCGTCGCATCAACGGTCGGCTCCTGTAAATCCTGGCTCAACCTCTCCCGGCGTGAGATGCACGACAGGCTTGGATGCTGAGGAGGATGCCCATGCATCCCTCCTGCAAATGTGGTTTGTTCTGTCTGGAAATATGGGAGGAGGTTCAGTGTGCGGTCCGAAGCCTGGGGGTCAGCTGCCGAAAGATGGCCGGCAACACACTGGTTCTGCAGAAAATCATTTGCAGTGTTCATGAGCCATGCCCTAAGAATAGTTATCTGAAACTGCTCGAGTTTCAAAGCAACCGGGAGAATATGAGTGCGTGAGCAAGCAACAGATGCGGCAAAGATAGCGAGATGATGCCGCGGCGTTCTCAGACTAGCCTTTGCGTCGAGTTCCGCCGCGCGTCGAAACTTGACAGGAATGAATCGCGAAATGGACTTTCCTCAACATCCTCCTGGCCGATTTGCTTTGGGAAAAATGCCATGTGCTTGTGTACTTCATGGCAATACCCTTGCACATTTTGGGAGTTGTAGGAATCCTCCGGGCTTCAGAAATTCAGATTCTCATTCTGGTGACAGCCTCAAGTCAAATCTTAATTTACATCTCATTGCCGAAATTCACACCATTCTCTTGGCATTTTTTGCTTCATCTCACATCTTATTATTCATGATTATGGGAGGGATCTCAGAAGGCAGGAAATGGAAAGGACTGAGGGGAAGGAGACCACATACAGTCCGAAGCCCTCTGAGCACAGAGGAACGGCAGGATCTCTCAAGCCATTTCGGAGAAAGGGAGAGATCAGCCGGAAATATGATGAGCATCAAGGGAGATTACCGGTGCGTGGAGCGCAGGAGGCTAGGCCCGGAATGATTTCCGGGCGACGGGAAGCGACGCGGTTATAAGTCCTGGTCGTCCATTTTGGGAACCGCTTCTTGCTCCCCCCGTTTTTCGCCAGCTTTCGAGATGCTCGCCCTCAACCACACAGTAGATATCATTTCTTGTTTTCGAAGAATTCAATGCTTACCTTCTCTTTTTAGTACATCACTGCCGTTGTCACGTCCGTTACTACGTCAACACTTGGAAGGACTCTCCTGTCGCCAATTCACGTCGAGGAATGGGGCAACAGCGTCCCACCACGACGATGTGGAGGCCGTCGCCCGCCAACCCGCGTACGATCCTCCTCTCGTAGAATGCTGCCCGTCGTTGCCGGCAGTTCCTGAGTCTTGTGCAGAGTCGATGGGTGAGCGTGATCGACGATGCATTCGCAAAGACATCCTGAAAGGCAGACGGGTGAGTGTTGTGTTAGACAATGCTTGGATGCTTACTCACGATGTCTGCGCCCTCAGGGACATTCTGCTTGAAACATCGGCGTCGTCTTCATGCGCGCGGGACGCACGCTACCGCTTCATGCTCTCCCTCGTCATGCATCGGCACCTGCAAGAGCACCGGCGTTGCACCGGCGCGTGCATGTCTGACGAGTCTCGGGGCATGCGCAGTCGTCCCCTCCATCCCTTCGTCCCCCTCTACACTCTGCATTTCCCTTGCCCTCAGCCCGCCACCTTGCCCCTCCCAGAACTGCCAAATAAGCGCCCAAAGACGCCCAAAATTCCGGGATCYAGGCCCCCGCGGCGAGCGGCCARCGCTGCTCTAGGGGATTCCTCGCGGTGTCAGCGATACACTGACACGTTTCGGGGCGCGCGGAGCTGCGCGCAGCGCAGCGACGGCTCTCATCGTGCCTCCGCACCCCGTCGGTCGTCGATTCCACGCCTCCCCGCGCCGCTTGTGTGCGCAGAGGCTCTCCTGCTGTCGTTTCTGGCGTCCAGAATAAGCGCCCGCAAGCGTCCCCAAATTTGGGATCCAGGCCCCGCGGCGAGCGGCCTACTGCTTCTCTAGGGGAATCTTCACGGTGTCAGCGATGTGCTCACAGTCCATGTGTCGCGCGGAGCTGCGCGCAGCGCAGCGACGGCTCTCATCATACCTCTGCCCTCCGTCGGTCATCGGCGCTGCTTCTCCGCTTGCTGTGGTTGTGTGCGCCGAGCCGCCCGTCCTGTCGTTTCTGGAGTACGGAATAAGCGCCCGCAGGCGTCCGGAGGGTTTGGATCCAGGCCCCGCGGCGAGCGGCCTACTACTACGCTAACGGAAATTTCATGGCATCAGCAATGCTCTCTTCGTGTCGTGCGGAGCTGCGCGTAGCGCAGCGACGATGGTCTCACCTTATTCCCCATCTCTCCTCGTGCTCCCGCCCTCTGACGAAGGGCAGCCGTCCTGTCCTTCTCGCGGTCCCGAATGAGCGCCCAACGACGCCCAAGAATTGGAGTCGACGCCCCGCGGCGAGCGCCAACGAGCGCGGTCGAGGAAATTCTACGGCGACGGCCATGCGCGGACTGGTATGTGGTCCGCACAGCGCATCGACATTCTTCGCGCATTCGCGCGACGCGTCGTCATCCTGCTCCCACCAGAGACGGCCGCGATGTGTCGAGTCGCTACACGTTGGGCGGCGTTCCGCGCGGCGCCGCGAGGACCTTGACATCCCCCGAGGCGTCGTTCTCTTCCTCGCGGGTTCCATTCTGTGCGCAAAAGGCCCAGCGGCCTGTCCATCCGATGCACCAAAAGAGGYGCCCAAAGACGCCCGAAATTTCAGGATTTCGGCCCCCGCGGCGAGCGGGCGTGTACTGCCCCAGGAGATTCCGTCGGTGTCAGCGGGTCGCTGACGCGGGGTGCGGGTGGGCGGTGAGGAAGTGGGAGCTGCGGGTACGAGGTCGCTGGTCGTCGCGGCTTGCGCGTGTCGTCGTTGGCAGGGAACGTACGTGCATAGGACTTGATGTCAGCCCAGTGCGGCGGCGTGCGGGTGTCGTGGGAGCAGGTGCCGGGGTGCGTCGTGATGGCGTCGCGCGAGTGGCCGCGTCGTTGAAGATACGGTGCGCGACGCCGTGCGACGCCATGCATCTTCTGCGGATGCGTGAGTGGCTTGCAAATTAATAGAATGTGCATTACTCACCGTCTTTGTACTGCAGCAGCACGGCATCGCCTTTCCGTGGACGTGACGTGGGACGGACGCAGGGCCCGTTACTCGCTGCACGCGATGGTTGTGCTCCGGCGCGCGAATGCGGCTGTTTTCCAAATTTGTGGTCAACATCGGCTTTCGCGAGATAGCTGCATCGAACTCACTTTGCAGATGACGCGGACCGCCTGGCACGACGGCGGGCGCGAGAACGACGCGATGGCGTCCGAAAGCGCGGGTCGGTCGGACTGCGAGCTGCGTCTACAGCTCCGCATCGCGCGCCACAACCGAAGTCACAGGCGCGGGCATTGGCCCGTGTCGTGGCGATGGTGGAGACGCGGAAGCGGAGGTGGCAACACAGCGCGGGGTAGACCGGGGCCAGCGCTCGGTGCAGGAACACGCATTCGCGCTTCTGCCCGCGTGAGACGTGTTCCCGGAAGCCCGCGGATGCGCGGCCTCGCCCTCGACGAGGAACGAGTGTTTCCGGACGAGGACGCGTGGTGTTGCATAAAAACGACTTTGCGCGTGGTGGGGGCRAGTGTGCGGGGTTCKTGTYGTTRTGAGCGTTGTGCGCGAGGACGACGAGGCGGGGACCGCAGCTGTCGTGCAGAAAGAGGMTTTGCGGGGCTCTCGTCAATACTTCGCGCGAGGAGACCATCAGAGGAGACCATCAGACGCGGAGCACACACCTTGTCCTCTATCCTCGGGCCTTGAAAGAGGGAGTCGTGCGCAAGCGATTGCGAAACGTGCGGTCAGATGCAGCTCTGTGCCTTGGTGCCTGCAGAAAACGGCCCTGTGTGCTATAGTAGCTTGAAAGACGACTATCTCGCTGTTTTATCTGCGGTCGTTGCAATGCCCCCAGCAGCCAATCGCCGTGCGCGAGTTGGTCCCCGAGCCAGCCAGGTGGCGAGGACACGTGGACAGCGTAGACAGCTGCAAACGGGAGAGCGAGCGAGCGAGCGACAAGTGGCTGCGTGGGTGCACCGCGCGTCGTGCCCTTTCCTCTGTCGCTCACTCTCCAGCCTCGCGCAGATCGCGCGTCGTCCTTGCGCCTCGAGCCTCGCACCGCCCGGGCGAGCCGGTCCGTCCTCTCCATCGTCGACTCGCCGCCGCTGATTTCACTGCCGCACATCGCGTTATATATGCTGCCAACATGCAATGCCTGAATCGTCACCATCGAGGGGCGCTCGAGCACGGGCTGGAGGCACAGCGCCGCCTTTGCGAGCTGGTGGAAGTGCTCGCCCTGCGCCTCGGCGTCCGTGTGCGACAGGTCGAGGTCGACGATGCGCCCGACCGCGAACACGTACAGCAGCAGCGCGAGGTCGTGCGCGCCGCTGTACTCGTCCTCCGGCGGCGGCCCCGCGGCCTTCTTGCCGTACATGACCGGCAGCATCTCGTCCATGAGCTGCGTGCGCGACATGCTGCGGAACAGCCACGACGCGTTCTGCAGGTATACCTCGCTCGTGCGCAGCGCCTCCTCCCACGACGGCAGCTGGCCCTGGATGAGCGAGTACACGGTCTCGCTGGGCCCGACGGGCGTGAAGGGGAACGCGTGCGAGAAGCGCGCAGCAGCCGACGGGATTGCGGGGCTGCGCGAGTCGCGCGTCGAGTCGGTCTGGTGGCTGCTGCTTGGCGAGGCGGTCGAATCCTCGCCGTCATACTGGAAACAGCAAACGGCGTGAATAAAAGCAGGCGTGCGCATGGTGAGATGGGCCGCGTACCAGCAAAAGACCCTCCGACCCGCCCGTGGGGCCGAAGAAGCGCGAGACACCGTGCTCGGAGATGGACATCGTGCCAAAGGCCTTGACGACCTCGGCGGGCCCTTCGCCCTCTTCCGGCTCCAGCGCAGGCTCGTCTGTCTTGTCCAGGTCATGCACGGTCATGGACTCACGCAAAAGCGGGTGCTGTTCCTGCGAATGGGTCGACTGCAGCACGGCGAGCGCATCCTCGAGCTGGCGTATGCGGTCGCTCATGCGCGCGACGCGGCGGTGCAGATGCTCCGTCGCGGCGATGACGAAACTAGGAACGGCGGGGTCAGGTACAGCTCAGCGGCATGATGCCAGCATCTGAACACACCGAGTACCCTGGCCGGTGGCCAAGCTGCCTGCAAGAGCAACATGTCAGGATCTGCGCCACCAGCGTCAAAGGAGCCGGAAAGTCGCACCATTCGGACAAAGGGCCGCGCATCCCCGCCGCTGGGCAGCGTGTCACGGTCAGAACGGGCACGGCGAGAGCCAGCGGCGACATACCTGGCAAGATTGGCATGGAATTTGCTTGTCGCACTTGATTTTGAGTCTGGGAGGCGCAGAGAGCGTAAGTAAGTACGGGCGACAAGAGCAGGCACCCGATCATCGCACCTCCGACACTCGGCGCAAGAGATCTCTCCGCGGTTCCTCTTGAGTTCTATTTCGCGTGCGTAGGAGCTGTCTCTTGGGCCGTCCTGGTCGCGACGGACGACGCGGCGACGGTCTTGAGCGGGGGGCTTGGAGACGTCGACGGGCATGGGTGCTGGTTGAGGAAATGCTTGCGAGGTGGGCGGCGGGACGCAATATATCAGCGCCCTGGGAAGACGGAGACAAATGAGGCTACTGCGCACCGAACTGACCTCCCCGTCCTTCAGATCGCCAAGATCGCCTCGCGCCATCCTCCGCCGGCTTCCCACAGCCTTGTCCTCTCCCTGGCCCGGTCGCAACCTCACCGACGCGAAGAATCGTCGAGCGCGTATCAGCTCGTGTTGACTGATTGCGCGAGAAGGCCCCTGCGCACATCTCGGCACCGTGACATGTTTACATCCCCACTCAAAGGGCATCACCGGCTCCGTTTCAGACGCCGGCGACAAAGGGAGCAACGACGACCTCGCTGCTGCGGCCCTGGTCACGCTCGCTCGCCGCCGTTGTCATGCTCACAAATTCGAAGCCCAACATTGTGTTCAACCTTTGCATACGGGCGGACTTACAGCGCGCCGCCGTGAGCCTCGTGTGCGCGTCGGCCGCCGCGCGTCGTGCCCTTCGCTCTCGGTGGCTCAGTCTCTAGCACGGATCTCAGATCTCAGCCTCGCGGATCCAGCGCGTCGTCCCCTCCGTCCGTAAGCCCGAACGTGTCATGCACGTATTCCACAGGCAGCGACGCCCACTCGCGATTGATATGACGTCCCCCCTTGCACGCTTGTGTCGGACCCACAGCACGGCGCCTGGCGTGCTGCAGCCTTCGACGATCGATCCCCTCCCCCCTTCGAATTCCTTCGCCCCTCCTTCCACCCGAAAGAAAGATCGGTACACGGCTCAAATTCAACCTCACCGCGATGCCGACGGGCGTCGCATCTACTCCAGGATTCGACTTCCACCAGCGCAACGACGCGCTCGCGTTCCCTCCGAGTCGCGCCTGCTCGYAYGCCAAACTCGCAGTCCCCGCATTCACAAACGGCGTAGACGACGGCGAACGCATGGGGTCGCAAACCCCGTCGCTGTTGGTCTGCAGCATCCGCGCGCACGCTGAACGCGTGTCGAGTTCGGGACCACGTACTGCCGCACGACCTTGCTCGCCACCCCCGCCTTCGGCTGTGCACTCGACGCGGAGCGTGTTTGTGGCGGGCACTCTGCCGTGGCGATCTGCCGCTCGCGCTGCCACCTCTACGCTTGTCTGCATCTGCACACCAAACGGGCGCCTCATCGGCATCGACTAGGGAACACCGAGGGCGTCACCCCGAGATGGTGTCGCCGCTGTTGAGCATGCAGATCTGCATCTGCAGCGCGGGCTACATGCGTACCAGGGCGTCGGATCGAGCACGCCCGCACCCCCTTCTTCAACGCGCCGGCACCCGACCCAGGATACGGGCTCGCCGAGTACTCGCGCTGTCCTGTGATTACGCTCGCAACCCCGCCCCCAAGCCGAACAATCCCATTGTCTGTCACAGGGACGGGAACGGTGAGGGTGCCGTGCCGCAACAACGCACGCGCACGCGTCCCTTTATTAGACCCTCAAGCCTGTATCTCGTTCTCCCTGCAAGGGGGCGCGCATACACGCGGGTATCGCAACACCTCACAGCCGCCAGACTCGTTCTGCACGTCTGCGAGCCCTCTTCGCCGGTATACGAATTAACCGTGCTTGCTGCGTTTCCAGAAACAAGCGGCGAGGGCCGGTATCTGCGATGGGAGGCTCGTAAGTGTTGAATACCGAGTACTTTGTTTCCTCTTACCGTGATCACCTTTCCATCCAGTCCAGAGAGCGCCGCACATCGTCACTTGGAGCAGCACGCGACGAGCGGGATGAACAACCCGGGGCCTTGCGGACGATATGCGGTCCTCGGACCCTCGCGACAGCTACGCCCGTCCACAGGGCACCTCCCCGGTAGCACCAACGTCCCCTCGGCCGTTTGCATCGACCGTCTTGGCATCCCAGGATGCTGGGCGGTAGCGCGCATACACCGACGTCGCCTTCTTGGCCCGGCGTCCACTCGACCCGCTACATTCCCAGCGCGTCCCGACTGTGGTATGCACCCTGCCCAAGGTCCGTATTCAAAGAGGACTCGTCAGTAACGAGTCCATGAGCATGCTGTCATGTACGTTGCATACCATATGTCATCGACCAGGCCCTCTTCTTGTGTGATGAGCCATTCACGTGTTCGTCCCGCGGTGCGTCCGATGCCGACGGGAACGAAAACGCGCACTTTGAGGCCGCGTTCTACGTGATGAGAGTTACTCGTGAGTACTGCAGCCTCGAGCCTAGAGCGGGATCGCACTCACTTTAATTTGAGTCCCGCACAGATTCACAATGGAGAGGAGACGTGGAGCGACTCGGAGGTCGTCGCTGGAATCGTCGCGTTCGGTGTATGTATTGGACATTTCGAGTGAATACTATAGTCAAGTAACAGATATTAGAGAGAAAAGAGGAATTACGAGGGTACATACCAGAGAACTGTCATGCGACGCGGTGTCTGGCACGAAGAACCATAGAGTTCGTCGACGCGCTTGTGTCGTACGGCCAAACTCAGGCTGCGCGAAACGGTCGTTTGGACATGAACACTCGGGTCTCACTGCCATCTGCATGACTCCAGATGCTTGATGTACACTAGGAGGGACAAAAATAATCAGAGGGTCGTAGTCGCGTTCTATGCGCGAGCAGAGCTCGAGCTCGAGCAAGTTCAAGAACTTACTGTCGAAAGTCGCC
>SEOQ01000752.1:0-13724 GCA_004679275.1 Dentipellis fragilis
GCGCGCGCGTGCTCGTGCACTGTGCGATGGGCGCGAGCAGGAGCGTCAGCGTCGTCTGTGCGTGGCTCGTCGCGCGCGCGGGGCTCGAGCCCGATGCGGCGGTGCGCTTCGTGCGCGAGCGCAGGTGCGGCGCGGACCCGAATCCGGGCTTCGTGATGCAGCTGCATGAGTATGCCGCGTCGCTGCGCGCGGGTGCGAATGCGGGTGCGTAGGCTGGTATCGAGTGCGGGTTTGGGGTTTGGGTGGTTGTTCTTGCGCGTAATTTATTGAGTTGAAGGACTATTACTATCATGGTCTCCTTTGTCGGCTTGGTTTGTGCTACTGTACTCAGGCCCGGGCGAGCGTACGCATGTATGCTCGGCGCTCGGTAATCGGTCTCAAAATTACTGTAGGCGTTCTTTGGTTTCGCTGGTTGTTGTATGTGCATGCTCGGATCCTGGATGCATGTGTATGTATGCCCCCTCACACATGATTCTTACGTATCGGATGCTTTGATACCCCATCCTGCTCCGGTTGTATGCGTCTATCTCTGCCTGTCTCTGTCTCTGTCCGGTTTCTCGCGGGTCTTAGTCTATGCCTCTGTTTCTGTATTGGATATTGGATCCGGCCACCCTATACCACAAACTACACACAGCACTACAGCACTCGCACTATAGAGCGTTAGAGTAATACAACAGATAATATACATCGCAGGACAGATGAAGGAAGATGAAGATGGCGTGAATGATTATAAGTAAGGGTGGATGCTATAACTGTTCCAGGCAAAGCAATAAACCAACAGAATAATGGAGATGAAGGGATGGAGGAATTGGGTTACGATCCACAACACCCGGTTCGCCGGTTCGCTGCAGCATCCAGCGTCAACCCGTTCCCCGCACCCGCCGGTTTCGAGAGTTTCACACCCGGACTCTATACACAGCGGTCACAGTCAGTCTCATAGCCTCAAAGCCCCGTTCACATGTGAAACAGTAACGCACCCGGTCGTCGTCAAACATGCCCCGGCGGACCTTCTCGAGGATATCGCGACACGCAGCTTCGAACGCGGCTTCGACATTCTCGCCGCTCTTCGCGCTCGCCTCGACGAATAGCAATCCCTCCTCCTTTGCCCACATTTCTGCCTCGTCTGTGGTCACCTGCCGCTTGGACGGCTCGTCGGGCGTACAGAGGTCTACTTTGTTGCCGACGAGGATGCACGTGAGGTGTGGGTCTGCATGCGTGCGGACGTCAGATAGCCAGGTCCGGGCGTTCAGGAAGCCTGGGGCGGTGCGTGGGTGTGTCGAGAGGAGTACGAGTGAATGTGTTGTGTTGTGAGAGTAGAGGTGGTGATTACAGGGAGGCGCGGAGAGGGAAACGGAAACGGAAACGATCAGCATCAGAGCAACATGACAAGAGAACGGAAGACGGAAAACGGAAAACGGAAAGTACAAAAGCATGGTGCAGTGCAGTGCGTCGTGGAATCGGTGGTCATGTCGTGCACAGGGATACGCCAACGGCCTGCACGGACAACACGGGCACGACAGAACAAAAGAGGGCATGGAGATGGAGATAGAGACGGAGGCGCGACTCACTCTGTCGCGACGTGACGTCGTACACGAGCAAACAGCCTGCAGCGCCGCGGTAGTACGAGCGCGTGATGGAGCGGAAGCTCTCCGTGCCCGCCGTGTCCCAGCCTGTGCGCAGCATGTACTCCGTATCAGTAAAGCCTGGGATCCGAGCCTGAGACAGAGCAGACGCACACTGCAGCTTGACGACCTTGTTCTCCTCCGGTATTGTGATGAGTTTCGAGCCAAACTCGACGCCGAGCTGGGCGCGTGCGTCAGCGACTCGTGTGCTGAGACGGGCACGGGCAGCTTACTGTAGGATCGGGGTTCGCGAGGAACCGTTGGTCGGTGAGGCGGATGAGAAGGGAGGACTTGCCTACCGCTGCATCGCCTGTAGGGCCGAGCTGGTTCAGTTTCTTCGGCTGCAAGAATGCAAAGGGGGGATGGTACCTGTGATGATGAATTTGAGAACATAGTGCCACGAGAGGCCCGCCATATAAGACTAGAGCAACGGGGTGACGTCTAGATGGGGATGCTTGTGCGCTCGTGCTGTTTAGATACGCCGTTCAGTATGTCGCAAGGGGCGTGTATGTACGGGTATATGTGAGCTGGAGGTAGGTATAGACAGACTGTTGTGTTGTACGCGGTGGTCGTGAGGCAGCAGGGCCGGTGACGCGGTGGTCCCAGACCGGTGCGCCCGCCTGGCCGCCCGTCCGCGTGGACTTGTGCCCGGGGCCGCCCGAGCTCTCCGTCGCGCCGCTCATTTGCTCCCTCTCTCGTCTCAACACACCGTCCAGTCTACACCATGTCTGCTACCTGGCGCCAGTTCTTCACGTGCGTGCCCTTCTCTCTGCCTTCACTGACATGTCGAAACTGACATTCACGCGCGAACGGACGCAGGTACAACAAAATTCACCCAGATCGCCGCGCGCGCGGTGCGCCAGTCGCTCAAAGAGGAGGAGCGTCTGGCCGCTGAGAAGCGTGGGCTCACGATTCTGCGCTACCAGCACTGGGAGAACGGCCACGGCGGCGAGCAGGTGCGCATTGTGTTTTCTACGCTGCGAGCTGCAACTGACGTGTCATGCGCCAGGTCTCCCTGGTCCCGCCTAAGGGTGAGGCCCCGACCAAGTCAGCGGCGGTCTGAGAGGAAAGGAGAGTGGTGGTCGGGGGTGAGCGCCAGGGCGGTGCTGGACAGTCGCTGTAGAGTCGCAGTGCGCTTCAAAATCGACTTTTTCGTTGTTCGCTGTTCGCCTCCGCGTCCATACTTGGCCGAAAATGTTCATCTACAGCGGTGCGCATATTCCGAGACTCGGTCACCAGACACCTGCCCATGCCGAGGTCGCGTGGGCGTAAGAATGTTCAGGCTGATGGGCACTGGCAACTTGGTAAGTCATTGCCGCTGTGGTGGAGGTTCCGGCTTCGTTCTATGCCCTCGGGCCTCGGTCTCCGCACCGCGCGTGCATCCAAGCATCTGCTGTCAACCGGAATCCGGGCCTACAGTGAACACGCTGCCCAGTTCCACTATGGGCCTATCGCTGCGCACATTGTAGGACCTCGCCCGGCGATACCATCGATATAACATGCGTACACGGCCAAACATGGATCCACGGTCCCCTTCGCGGTTTCACAAACTGAATTGAAGACTGCACGCATGCTGTGCATTGCCTGCCATAGCAAGTACCGCTGCAGGTGCATGATGGTGAATCTCGTAAGGATACACTGCGACGGTCCATCGGACCATATCAGTCGTCCAGTCGCCCCGATATATAAAAGACTGGCGCCCCGCAATCGCCACGCCGCGAGGATTCTGCCAGATTCTGCCCAGGATCCGCTCCCAGACCGCCTCGTTGATTGGCCTCGGCGTCGTCGTATGGCAACGGGCGTCCAGCAGCGGGGCGCTCGACTCGCCGTCGCCTCGCTGCGGCGACGACTGAATTTGCGCCACAGCACGTGCCGGCTCCTCGCGGGTTTATGAGCGCCGCCCCAAGACGCGCTCGCGCTTTTTTTTCTTCCTGCAACCACCACCATCGACCCCCTCTTCCGTCTCTGCATCTTCGTGTGTGTTTACGACTGCAACTTCAAATTCGGCCCTATTTTTTCGTGTGCGTATGCTCCGTTGCCGTGCCCCATGCCCCCGGCGCCTGGCTGCGGCAGTGCTCCGCAGGCGCTCGCTCATAAAAACGGACGCTGACATCTCTTTTCCTCCCTTCTCCTCTCCATCTCCCGCTGCCCACAGGTCGTCCTCCCTCTTTCGTTCACCCAACCCCCCCTTCAATCCAAGAACTAGCAAAAATGGCCGGAGCTCGTGGATGCTTCAACTGTGGTGGCTGTGCGTGGTGTTTTCGTGTCGTCGTCGATCGTCCTTGTCGTTGTTGCCCATGTCGCTCTTGATCGTTCGCTGCTGCCTGCTGATGCTGTCGGTCGCCGTTTGGTATCACACGGTCCACGGTCCAAGTTGTTGAGATGGCATGCCATTTCGTAGAAACGACTTTGGCAGTAGTAGCTAGCCTCGTTCAAACCTACCCCTTCCCCTCACCATTTTTTCCCTCTTAACGTATCCTTATCTTCTTCCCCCTTCTCACCCCCTCCATTCCTTTTCATCTCGTTTCACTTCTGCTGTGTGGTGCGGTGCTGACGGAGACCGCATTTTTGCTTTCCATATATCCTGACGTATACGTCCATGTCGATACCCCCCCCCTCCGCGCGCTCGCGATCAATAATAAATGCAAATTTATCACTCGGGGCGTTGGCGTTGGCGTGCGGGGGTCGTCGTGTCGTCTTTTCCACCAAATCGCCGGCATTGCACAAACAAACACGCGTTCTGCTCGCCAGTCGGACACCAGGCTGCCAACTGCCCCAAGGCAGGCACGCCCACATGGTAAATCCTGACTTTGTGTGTAAGTCCCCGCGAGCATGCTGACGAGGATCTGTTCGGCGCGTTTTCGACAGTTACAACTGTGCGTGTCATCTGCGCTTTTGGTGTTTGCGATGGGGAAGCTGACGGTGTGTACAGGCGGCCTTGAGGGTCACGTCTCCCGTGACTGCACGATGGAGCAAAAAGCAAAAGACCTGCTACCGCTGCGGCCAGGAGGGCCATCTCGTATGTCTTCTCTTTCTATGCACATTATGCGAAATTCACCAGGTGGTGGTTTCGACAGAGCCGTGACTGCCCCGAGACCGCGAACGCTGCCCCGGGTGGGTTCAACAGTTTCGGTGGCGGAGGCGGCGGTGGTTCCGGCGCGGAGTGCTACAAGTGCGGCAAGGTCGGCCACATCGCGCGCTCGTGCCCCGATGCTGCGACTGCTGGCCGTGGCGGGTACGGCGGCGGTGCTGCGTACGGCAACTTTGGCGGAGGTGGCGGAGGTCAGAGGACTTGGTGCGTTTTTTGCGGCTTCTTCGTCGGACGATGGATGCTGACGCGGCGCGTAGCTACACCTGCGGTGGTGTCGGCCACTTGTCGCGCGATTGCGTGCAGGGCTCGAAGTGCTACAACTGCTCTGGCATTGTAAGTGTTTCTTGCGCAGGGGTTGGGATTTTGCTGATGTATGTGCGTTTTTTATGTGCAGGGTCACATCAGCCGCGACTGCCCGCAGCCCCAGAGGCGCGCGTGCTACACCTGCGGGTCTGAGGGGTACGTATTTTTGCCGCGTCCGCGTCTCGAGAGCATGGGCTGATCTAGCTGCTCTAGCCGACCACAGTCCTCGGCGCGACTGCCCAGGCGTCGTCCTGCCGACGCCGGCGCGCCCGCCTAAACACGTGTGGGCGGACTGTCGATAGTGTTTGTGCTGTGCTCGTTCGGTTCTCGCTCGCCATGGCTTGTTTTCTTGATCACTCACGTTTCTTGACCCGCCTCGCGACGGCATATCTCATGCGTCCCGTCTAGGTAGTTGTTGTGTTGATACGATACGAAGCATACGCGGTCCGTNTTGTGTGATTTGTCGACCGGATGTTGTTGTTGCAATAAATACACGGGTTGCAGCACGTTGCNTGAGTGCGCTAGCGCGTTGATGAGGAGGAGCTCGAGCATGATGAAGTTGAGGTTGTTGGCCTCGGCGACGGCTGGAGTAGCCCAGGGAGGTCCAGGGCCCAGCTTCCCGGGCTCGCCCGGTTCCCACGGGGTTAGCGGATTCCTGCGTATCGCGTCGTCCCAATTTCTCACTCCCCTAATTCACTCCGGCCGTCCCTCCTCCTCTCTCTTCCTTATCCTCATCCACCATTCTCTCCTCCTCATAGACATGCTCCGCACACTCGCTCTCCGCACCGCGCGCCGCGGCCTCGCCACCGCCGCACCGGTTGCCCCGTCCTCCGTCACCGGCGCAGCGGCTGCGCCCATCCCGCTCGGGAACGTCGAGGCGCAGTGGGCGCGCCTGTCCTCGAATGAGCAGCTCGCCGTGCACCAGCAGCTCGAGTCGCTGCAGAAGAAGGACTGGAAGGAGCTCTCCATTGACGAGAAGAAGGCTGGTGCGTGTCGCTGTGTTCCGGGCTCCGTGTTCAGGCTTTTCTGCTGGCACCATGCGAATTGGACTCGTGCTCATCTTTCACTGCCCCGCAGCATACTACGTCGCGTTCGGCCCGCACGGCCCCCGCACGCCCGTGAACCCCGTCGGCACCGTGCCCAAGGTCATCTTCGGCGTCGCTGCGCTCGTCGTGAGCGCAGGTCTCATCCACGTCGGACTCCGCTCTCTTGGTGCGTCATTTTTGCTGCGCCGTTTCCGCTGCGGGCGCGCTGAGGCTGACCGGTGCGTGTGTCGTAGCGCCGCCCCCGCCGCGGACGCTCACGAAGGAGTGGGAGGAGGCCACGAACGAGCGCGCGAAGGAGCTCAAGATCAACCCTATCACCGGTGCGTCCCGCTCGCGGATATGCCTCGGGTGCGGGTTGGTACTCACGTGTTCCTTTGTTTTTGTTTTTGCCTTCGTTCTTTCTTTTCTGCTTGTTTGGGTTGTGCTTGTGCTTGTGCGCGGCAGGTGTCTCGTCGGAGGGCTACCAGGGCAAGGGCTTCGTGCAGAGCAAGTAAGTCTGCCGCGTGCGTCGCTGCCGCCATCGCTGCGGACGGGCGTCGTAAAAGAGCAAACGAGGGTCGGCGTGCGTGCGTGCACGCGTGTGTTAGTATACTATTGCTGCTACTCTCGGCTGCGAATAAACTACATAGCCTTGTTTTGCTGTCATTTTCCTCTATGGAAAGGTTGGAATCAGACTCGGCCTTGTATGCCTCGTTTTTATGATGTCTTGATGCGGCGTAACGGAAGTCTGCCATATGTGTAGGTTGTGATTGGTCTGTGCTTCGTGGTTCTGGGTTACGCCCTCTTGCGCTTCTGCTTGGTATCAAAAGTAAAATGGATAGCATCATGCGAAGAATACAGTGACAATGACAACGCCCGAAGCTCAGACTACGCCTTCTTTTCGTCCTTCCCCGGGCTCTTCTCCTTCTCGTCCTTCTTCTCCACCTTCTTATTCTTCTCGCCCTCCCGCCCCGCCTCCTCCTCGAGCTCGACCCGCCCAATCGTCGCCTTATTGTCCACGAGCGCATGCAGCGCGATGACCGCGCGCACGAGGCTGCTGAGGTACACGACGAGCAGCTCGTCGTTCGTCGTCGCGGCGAAGGAGCCCGTGAGCTGCGGCATGTTGAGGTCGGGGAGCAGGTTGAGCGCGTCCTGGAGGTGGTAGACGATCGCGTGGTTCACGGGCATGCGCCCCGCCGCGACGTCCGCGAGGTACCGCTGGATGTCGCCCAGCCGCTCCTCGAGCCCGCGCAGCGATGCGAGCTGCTCGGACACCCGCGTCGAGAGCGTTGTGGTGGTGCTGTCTTTGATGTCGCGCAGGAGGTGCTCGACACCGATTTCTTCGGACTCTTCGGCTTCGATGGCGGAGGGCGCGTGGAGGAAGGTTTTGCGCGTCTCTGTGCCGTCCTGTGCGCGTATATGATGGGTGTGAGGATGTGAATGCTATGCTTGGAAGGAGGGACGTACGTCTTTGATTTCTTCGACGGCAAAGTAGGCGTCGGTGGGGATGCCGACTGTTGTTGGTCGCACATCGACGATGACCATGACGGGCCGCGGGATGAGGCGCTTGAAGACCTCGTTAATCTCGATGTCCGACGCGCGCAGCTTCGGGCCTGTGTGATACCAGCCGATGATGCGTTCCCTCGCTGCAGACATCGAACAAACACACAACGTGCGCCAGAGATGGATGAGCACGGCGCGCGGGGCACAGGGGCGCGACTCACGGACCGTTGACCTTCTTGAACATGTCGAACATGCCCTCGATGTAGTTGTGGTCGAGGAACCACGTCCTGCTGTCCTTCTCGTCCTCCTCGAACGGTATGCCGAATGAATTGGCGACGTTGATCGTCTTGCCGTTGTCCTGTCCCAGCAGNACNCCGACCACGCGCTTGGAGGTGTTGCGCGAGACAGAGCGCGCATGGTGGTCCGTCACCGAGAGTAGCACGAGCGGGTGCACGACTGTGTGGGTCAGTGGTTAGTGAGGTCATTGAGCGCAAGCGCAGATCGGGAGGCGCACCGACGGTGGTGCCTGCGAGGGCTGCTAGCTACAAAGACTTGTGCTCAGCACTCGCCCAGACATCGCGCAGAGGACTCACTTGTTCTGATTCAGTGGCAACCATGGCTGGAGCGTGTAGGGTGTATTAGCGGACGCGCACACCAGGCTGAGGACGCGCATGCGGACGCGCGTCTTATTTGCACTTATTGACCAAAGGCCTCGTCGGTTACGTCAGCAGGCTCCTCTCTCCTCTGCACCCACCGTGACTGCAGCACCACTCGAGCCACCACCGCCGTCGCTGTTCCTCATGGCCACCGCCGTCCAGTCCGCACCCGTCATCAACGGCCACACCACCGAGCTCAAGTCCTCTGCGGGAAAGGTCAAGAGCAAGAACCAGCTGCGCCGGCTCAAGCAGAAGCAGAAGAAGACCGCGGCTCCGCGGGTGCGTGTTTGTTCGTCCGTGGCGTGTATTGGGTTGGTGCTCATTGTGTGGTGCGTGATGGTGCAGGAACCGACTGAAAATGGGAATGGCGCGGTGGTGAAGGAGGACGCGGAGGAGAAGAAAGAGGTGAAGCGCGAGAATGTCGAGTACGTGTCTGAGCAGCTGGATGTTAAGGACGCTGCCCTCGAAGCTTTCTCCGACGTCTTTGCCCGCTTCCAGTTCTCCCCAGAGGCAGATGCAGTGCGTCTCTTCTTTGCCCTCTAACTTCCTCCGATCCGACTGACCGCGCATCGTCCCGCCCGATAGGTGAAAAGCGAAGAGCCCACAAAAGGCGAGGTGATCTACTCGGACGACGACATGGCGTCCGAGACAGACTCCGAGGCCGAGGGCGAGAAAAAGCCCCTCTCGAAGAAGAAACAGCGCAAGCTGAACCGGCTCACCGTCGCTGAGCTCAAGCAGCTCGTCAAGAAACCCGAGGTCGTCGAATGGACGGACGTCTCCGCGGCAGACCCGCGTCTGCTCCTGCATCTCAAGTCGTACCGCAATACCGTGCCGATTCCGATTCATTGGAGTGCGAAGCGCGACTACCTCCAGGGCAAGCGTGGTATCGAGAAGCCGCCATTCCAGCTCCCCGCGTATATTGCGGACACGGGTATCGCGACGCAGCGCGATGCGGTGAAGGAGAAGGAGGCGAACATGAGTCTCAAGCAGAAGACGCGCGAGCGTGTGCAGCCCAAGATGGGTAAGATCGACATCGACTACCAGAAGCTGCACGACGCGTTCTTCAAATTCCAGACGAAACCGCCTGTCACCACGTTTGGCGAGATGTATGTCGTTCATTCGTTTGGCATATGTGCTGTACTAATGCATGAATAGGTACTACGAGGGTAAAGAGTTCGAGACGTCGCTGAAGGAGAAGCGACCAGGCGATTTATCGCCTGAACTTGTCGAGGCATTGTCGATACCGCCGCTGGCACCCCCACCATGGCTTATCAGCATGCAACGGTTCGGTCCTCCACCAAGCTATCCAACTCTGAGGATACCGGGGCTGAATGCACCCATTCCTGAAGGGTATGTATACGCCATACTCCATCTCCACGCCCTAGTGCTTATATTTTTCCTTAGCGCACAGTGGGGATTCCACCCAGGAGGCTGGGGTAAGCCGCCATTGGATGAATATAATCGACCGTTATACGGCGATGTTTTCGGCGTCCTGCCAAGAACAAATGACACAGACGTGCGCATGCATCCTCTTATCGGTGACAGCTCACTAACGGCGCTTTTAGGTCGGCGAGCCGGTTGATAAAAATCTGTGGGGGGAACTCGAACCCGAAGAAGGTATGTACACGCGGCATGCCCTTCTCACACCCTGTCTCACGAGCGCTGCGCACAGAGGAAGAAGAGTCCGAAGAGGAAGAGGAGGAAGAGGAAGAGGAAGAAGAGCCCGAGTCAGCGCCTGCCGAAGGACTGCAGACACCATCAGGACTGGAGACGCCGTCTGGAATGACGTCTGTCGTATCGACTGTTGCGGGTGGGCTCGAGACGCCCGACTTCCTCGAACTACGGAAGAACGCAACAAGACCGGCGGCGCAAGAAGAACCAAGTGGACCGAAATCACTGTACCAGGTCGTGCCCGAGAAGCAGAGAAATGTGCGCGGACTCATGGGCAGCGAGCGAGGGTACGATGTCAGTGGGGTGTCGGGGGCGCCAATCCCGGTGCTTGGGGACGAGCGGGGGACGAAGGTGCGTTCCTGTTGCCTCAATGGCGTTGTGGAGCTGACGGGAGTCGTGTGTACAGCGCAAGGCGAACGGCGTGGAGGTGTCGATCGATGCGGCGGAACTGGAGGGTATGTCGGAAGAGGAGCTGCGGCGACGGTACGAGGAACATGCGCGGGGGTCGGCGGGTGTGCCCGGTGGGCGGGGGGAGGATTTCTCAGACATGGTGGCGAAGGAGATGGCGAAGAAACGACAGAAGATGGAGGCGGACCGGGAGAGAGGGAAGAAGGGGAAGGACTTCAAGTTCTGAGGTGGAGGGGTTCGGGGCGGGTGTACCATAGGGGTTTCTGTTCATTGTCGTCGCGGTGTCCGTACATAGTGTGTTCCGCGAATTCTATCATTTGTTTAGTGTTGGTGTACGAGATATCACGTCGGTTCCTGGAGGGCGGCGGGCGAAGAGGTGATCCGGACGTGGGCGCGTGCTTCGGCTGTGCACCCTCTCTTGCTCAAACCGGCCACACCTCATCATCCTCCCTGCTCTCCTTCCGCCTCCCTCCATCTCCCCAGCTCCCATGGCTCAGGCCACAAAAGTGTACGCACGACCGCCTCCTCCATGTACGCTTGCTGTCGCTGACGTCCGCCACCCATAGAACTATCCGGCCGCCGCCCAACGTCGATTTCGTACAAGGTCAGTGACCCTGCAAGCGCGTCGCGCGCCTCGCACTCACCCCCTCCTAGGATACCCCGGCATCCCTCCAGGCGCGCCCGACCGGCCCCAGGCCGCCGTCAAAGGGGTACGTGCGCCCCTCTCCGCGCGCCCGCGACCACACTGACACCGGGCGCCGTGCAGGTCATCGAGGTGCGCATGGGCCCGCAGGGCATCAAGGCCAAGTACGTGCGCATCGAACTGCGCAAGATCGAGACGCTGCCCGGCGGCGGCACGCAGAACTCGTTCTTCGACTATGTGGGACAGAGCCCGATCAACCTTTGGCAGTCCAGCGAGGAGTTCAGTGCGCTGCCCATGGTGCGTGCGCGCTTGGACCCTATTTTGGGCCCTGTGTTTGGGAGGAAGGGCGGATCGCTGACGTGTCTTTTCGTGGATGCAGAAAGACATTCCTTTTTACATTCGCATACCGGAGTCCATACCACCCACGCTGACATTGGAACGCGGAGGTGAGTCTGGGTCTGGCGCTGCTCTGGCATCGCGTGCCTGCGCTGACTGATATATGTGCGTGACAGCCGGGGTGAAATACGAGCTAGTAGGGCAGATGTGTGTGCAGGGAAAATCGTGCGTGTTTCCATGCCCTCTCATGCCAAGATGAGCTGAGACCCGCTCGCAGGGGCTTCTTCCGTCGCAACAAATCCATCATCCTCACGTCGTCCACCCCGATAATCATTGACAAGCACGAGCTGCACTCGAGCTGGCCCATCTACCAACAGCCCGAGTCGCGCGACCTCGTGCAGGACGCGGTCGTGCTCACCGTCGAGCGCACGCAGAACTGCTATGGCCCGGGCGATCGCGTCACCGTCACCGCGACGGTCAAGTCCGACAGCCTGCACACGGTCATCCTTCGCGGGTTCGAGTTCACGCTCAAGGAGACGACCATCTTCCGCGCGGGCCCACATACCACCGGCAAGAAGGCCGCGCCACAGGTCAAGATCAACATCATCGGCGAGCAGAAGATGCCGGTCAATGCGACGCTGTATGGCGGCACGAACCACCGCGCGCAACTGTCATGCGCTATCCCGCAGTCGCATACCACCGCGACGCTCACGTCTGCACGGCATATTGATATCAACTACGTTTGCATTGTGAAGGCTCTTATGGGAACTGGCAAGCCACTCATCACGGAATTGCCAGTCATTGTATCGAATTGGCCAAGGTGCGCTCTTTCTCTGAACCCTTGCCCTTACGTCTCTTACATCTCGGCTACAGATATGTATCAGTAGAGGCCATCAGGTTTGCTGCTTCCACGTATGCCGTATTTCTGGGCGACTGACTCGCTTCGCAGACGAATCGGCAACGCGCCCACGCTCACCCTCCAAAACAACGCAACGTCCCTCGACCACTCCTCGCCCGCCACACGGCCCTTCGGCGCCGCAAACCCGCTCCAAACCCAAATACTGGGGCGACCGCACGCGCTCCGACTCGGTTGACCTCGCCAACAGCTTCGGACAGCCGCGCGCTGCGCAGACGATGCCGGCTATCAATGGACACGCGCCTGCGAACTCGATCGGGGGCCGTACTGACGAGTTCGGCGTCGTGCGCCCCGGCTCGGCGGGCGGCCCCACGGGCGCGGCGGCCGGACGGAATACGACGAATCTGCAGGCGCGCCCGCGGACGGCGGAGAGCACGGGCGATACGAGCACGGGGAGCGCGAGCGTCGGCGGGGCGAGCGGAAACACGGTCGGAACGCGGACACCGCGGATGCGTGCGAGTACGATGGGGCAGACGAACAGGTTCACGATTGTCAATGTTNTGGATAATGAGATTCCGGAGGAGGACGATGCGCTGTCGGTGCGGGAGGCGGCGGGGCAGGGTCAGGCGCCGGCGGAGGCGGGCAGCGCGTCGATGGCGCAGCAGCAGGGGACGCCGGCGAAGGGGCCGTGGTTGACTGCGGAGGAGGAGAAGGCGCGTTTGTATCAGCAGGCGAAGGCGGAGGTGGAGAGGACGCAGAACAGGATCGAGAGGACGCCGAGTCCACAGGTGCGTGTGCTTTTCGTCTCATCCCTGGTGCGTCGCATGCTCATTGCGTCGTAGCAGCAGACAACACCCCCCGCAACAGGCACTCCCGGCCACTGGCCAACCGCCGAGGAGGAGAAAGTGCGGCTCTTCAACCAGGCCCAGAGCAACGCGCGCATCATGCAGAGCTACGCGGCGCAGGACACCTCCGGCGGCGGCATGTCGCACGGGCGTACAGACTCGCGCGAGTCGGCACGCGCCTTCCAGACGCCCTCCGGCGCCGGGAAACCCGCCGTCTCCGCAGGCGCGGCACTCTACTCCGCCGCAATGTCCTCGATGAACAAGCAGCGGCAGAACCCGTCGATCCCCACGACGCCCCCGCAGGCGCGCCCAGGGTCTGCGGGAACAGGCGCGGGCACGCCGCACATGCCGTCCGCGCAGGAGGAGAAGGAGATGCTGCGGCGGTACCAGCACGCGAAGACGGCGGTGTCGCGGCACCAGGATATACACTTCGGACCGGACGACGTCGCAAGCGGCTCATCACCCGGATACGCGCCCGGGCCCGCGAATCCCGACGACCTCCCGCCGCCGTGGGTCCCCAGCAGCGACTACCAGCAGAACCAGCCCCAGGCCCCCTCGGCCCCTGCATCGACGGAGCCTATATCCGAGAAGGAACGCTTCAGGCGTGCACAGCTCGCCCGCGATGCCGCCGCCGCACAGATGGCTGGCATGTCGCCGCCCCCGCCTGCGCCTGCATCCGTGCCTGCGCAACCTATGTCGGCTGCAGAGGAGAAGGAGCTGCTGAGGAGGCAGTACGCAGCGCAGGATGCAGGGCCGCCGATGCCG
>SEOQ01000753.1:0-13689 GCA_004679275.1 Dentipellis fragilis
CCCGCGTTCCCCCCTCAAGCCCTCCTCTCCGCCCCAGCCGCCTATCTCGCCCCCCAGAGCTCGCACCACTAGCAACGGCGTCGCTATTTCCAACGGCAGCGACGCGAATAACGGCAATGCGAATGTGGCGTCTTCGACTCCGACCCCGACAGCTTGCACGCCCGTTTCTGCTGTTCCGCAGCCTCTCGATCCTTCGTCCTATGTCGACGCCACCAGCACTCCTGCGGCATCCGCTGTCGACGCTCATGCGACCCAACACGTCCAAGTCCCCGTGGCTGCGGACGCTCCGGCTGCCGGCAACATCCCCGATCTCGCCCCTGCTTCCATTCATGGCGGAGTCGCCATCGAGCCACAGCCTCCCCAGACTGCCGCCATGGTCCAGGACGACGAGACGACCGGATCCTTCAAGACGCCGAACGTCTACATTAATGGGCTCCCTCCCAATTTTCCGGAGGAGAACCTGTTCGAGATGACCAAGGACTTCGGTCCTGTTGTTAGTGTCAGGACGTTTACGCGTCACGTCAGCGAGCGGCCATCGTACGTGTACTTAGCATGTTTCCGACGCGACCTGATGAGACTAATGTAGCTCTGTCAACAGCGGCTATGGGTTTGTGCTGTAAGTCGCGCTCTTTTGTCCTTTTGAACCGCTTTCTCAATCATAATGGTAGCTTTGAAACTATAGATGGCGCTGAAAAGTGCATCGAGAGCTTGAGACGCTACCGAAACCTGCATCCGTCTTTCTCTAAGGTATTCGCGATCCATTTTTGCCCGCCATTGCCCATATCTCACCCTCTTGTCACAGCAAATCCATAAGATCCCAGGTACTTCTTATGCGGCCCTCGCGTCATCCACCTCGGGTGCGATCTCGCCTTCTCCGTCCGTCTCTTCGGCGTCAGACGCTGGGACTGCTGGGAGTGAGACGTTCAAGGCCCGGATGGAGAGGCTGAAAGACGAGAGCAGCACGAATTTGTATATGGAGGGTCTCCCTCTCAGCATCGACGAGGCGGTGAGTTACTTTCGTTCGACTTCGTCTTGCATCGTCTGATTTGTGTAATATCAGACCCTTGGTGCGTTGGTAAACCCGCATGTCATCAAGAGCAGCCGTTTCTTCCAGACCAAGTTGAGCCATCCGCCGAGGATCATAGCGTTCGTTAGGTAGGCGAGACTTCTTTTATGGACNTTTCGTATCTCATGATGCCTCTCAGGCTTGAATCGCGTGCGGCATGCGAAGACATAATTGAACGACTCCATGGACGGATGGTCCGCGGCCACGACGACGACCCTGGCAGCCGCATCTCTGTCCGTTTCGCAGACTCTGCGGAGCAACGAGAACTTCGGGTCAGTCTACTCATTTTCTTCTTGGGCGTCACGAATGTTCATTCCCTGCCTGCAGCGGTCAGAGCGTACGGGTCGCGAAGGCGAACCGTCTCCTTCCAGACTGAGTATGGCTCAGGCCGCTCTGCTCAACCTTCAGGGACAACAGCTCCGCGGTAGCCATGTCGCGGCGTTGACCCATAGCCAGTCGATGCAGCTACCCCGGAACCAGCAGTATCCCGTGGACGCCAACCTGGCTCGACACGCATACTCACGTCTGCCAATGCATCCCCTCACCTCTCAGTACCCATCTCCTCGCAGCCCCTTGCCATCGTCGATGTCCATGCCTACTTATCTCAATGGCTACGACAATGTTGGTTCGGCTAGAGTTGGTCAGGAGATAGATCTTTCCTCTGTCCTGCCAGCAGCAGCGCATCCAACCGGATGGTCGACGCCCACGGGTTCACTCCGCTTGAGCAGCAGTTGATCTTGCAGGCGCAGAGGGACGCGAGAGCGAGGGAGGAGGCGGAGCGGGAGTTGGCGTTACGGAACAATGTGGCCCACGTGCACGCAGGCATGAGGGCAGGAAATGGCCGAAACAACACATTGACAGGATCTATGGCCAAGCTGAGTCTTGCGAAGGAGTTTGTGCCGAAAGGACTTCTGTCTCGTATGCAACCCCGTTCAAAGGCTGCCGACGGATATCAAGATGGATACGCTCAGCCTTCTCGTCCCAGAGGTCACTCTCAGTCGCGGGCTGGCGGATACGGCGCACCTTCCCTTTCACACGTCAACTTCATGCCATCGATGTCTGAGGATGACTTCCATGCGACGGCTCAGCGCCGAGGTGGCCTCCAGAGCGACTTGGTGCAGTCCGTCCCCTACGACAACAACACTCTCTCCCCTGGAGCCGCCTACCGTGAGCACGATGCGGGCCATGCCCATGGCGCGACTCAGACGATTTATGAAGAACCTGAGCCGAAGGAGCAAAATGCCCGACTCAGTAGTACGCTCGACTTTGTCTTTGCGGACACGGACTCCCCGGATCAACAGCAAGGCCAAAGCCACATTCGCTCCACCACGCTGCCTCCCCACTTCACGCTTGGAGGAGGCGTCGCTGGTGGCCGACTGGGCGGCCTGCTGTCACCCGATCTTGGTTCAGCAGGTGGGGCTCGGGGTCACTCGGATGCCCATCGGTTGGCTTCGCAGACGTTGGCTTCGAGGCTCAACATCGCCACTGCATCACCTCATCTCGCTGCTGGGACCGGTACTGGCGCAGCCTCTGACTCGCCACTCCTTGTGCCTTCTCCCGCACTCACGTACAATTCATCGAGTTCGTCGAGGACTCCCTCCACGCTCAGCCCGTCCACTCCCTTCTTTGGCTCGTTCAGCCACGCGGGCGAAGGTTTTGGTGCGGACGTCTACAAGGACACCAAGGATGGCGACCATGGTCATTCTCATGGCGTTCACGGCCACGCCCACACTCAGCATCAGGCATTCGGAGCAAGGAGCAAAATGCGGGCGGGAAGTCAGTAAGCGACGTCGTCTTTCGCGGCGCCATGGTCGAGTAAGTGTTTGAGTACGTATCCATCCCATGCAATCGTGTTTCTGGTGCGGGGTTGTTCCCGTCTGTTTTCGTTCTTCCACTGTCGTTCTCTTGTCCCCCCCCCACGTCGTTCAAGCTTTCCGCGCTATTCCCGCATACAGNATCCGTATATCACAGTGTTCTCCCGAACCATCGTTTCGCATATTCCGCACACTTCCTGTTCGTCATCGCGTTCGACATCCTCGCTGCATGTGTTCGTCGTCGCTGTCTCCATTCCACTTTATTCGCTATCGCCGCCGCCTGTTCAACACGTAGCTCTGGAGAACCATGTCTATGTATACATTACGCCGTTACTTTCTCCTACAATAATGTTTTGAGTAGTTAGTCCTAGTCAGTTGCAGCAACTGTAACGTAGATGATCATTTGTATACGCTGGTCTGTGACCGCACAATAAAGTATGATACCTTTGTAGTCCTTGGAGTATGTGAATTTATAGTGCCTTCGTGCAGTCGAGGTTCTATATGCTCAGAAGGCCCGGTCGGCTAACGGTCGGCTGGGAGTTTGGGAGGGGGATATGGGGCTGAAGTCAATTAGCCTGCTTTGGTCCATTCCCCGTTACGAATGTGCAGAGCGGGTTTCGGCTGCAATTGAGGAACGGGAGGAGGAGAAACTTTTCAATGTGCGAATGACGTGGGAGCCGCGAGCGCTTGTTGCAACTTCGTACGGGCGCTTCCCAGAGTGACCTTCATCTTACTTCCATGGTGCTCTAAGTCTTGTTGTCTTCGGTGCCCTGTCTGCTTCTGCTGGCTGTATACATGTTCATTCGATCCGCCACCGTTTCAATACATTCATTCACTTCCAAACCCCGACTCTAGCGTTGCTCCGAATTGTACCACGGTGACGCCTCTCGCCGTATGGCGCATTGAACGGCGATCTGGACTTCTTCGCGCAAGGGCATGGAAGGAGTCGCATCGGCGCTGTTGCAAACGCGCGCATACACGTGGCAATGGACGGCGTCGCTGATGCCCAGGCAGAGCCGCTGCTGACAAGTCGACGGCACTGGCTCACCATGCACCGTGCCACCATGTGGTACGCGGTATGTTCCTCGCTATGCGTACACACTGCGGCGCACGCGTGTGGGAAGGCGGATGGGTCTCCGGGCAATTCAATATTCAGAGGCGGGGTGAAGCGTTGAGTTTGCGCGAGGATGGTATCATCGTTCGTCGTCTGGGACGCGAATATCCCTTGGCGATTTCCCCATCCCGAGCTTCCGACAGCACACAGGTGACCCGCGCGCATCGGACTGGATTCGCCGAGCCCCGCCCGCAGCGCCTTCTTTGCCAGCTAATGTTCCGAGGTTATAAGAGGCGGGGGGTGGGTGTGTCGGTGAGTCGTGATCAGATGCGCGGCTGGGCGTCGTGTTCGTGCTGATTTTTTGAATGTGGGTGGGAGACTGACGCGTGTGGAGGTGCCGGGGACGTACCTGGCTGCCATCAGATGACCGCGTCTATCTAAGTACCGGAGGGTGGGCATCTCGACGCGTGGAAGAGCGAAGAGGTGCGGTGGGGGTTCTTAAATACCCGGGTTGGTGATGGGCGGGGGAACGGGCGACCTTTTGCTCGTCTGGCTATTTCGTGTTTGCTGGAGTACTAGTACGCGCCATGTTAGGATTGAAGCTTGCTGGTCTTGTTGCTCTGGTTGGCGGCGCTGTGGCGCAGTTGCGTGAAAACGAGCCCTGGGTGCGTTTTTGTTTTGTTCTTCTGGTGTGGCATTGATTTTGACTTGCTTTTTTGGGTTTAGCCGTTTGACGTCACTACCATCTCTGCGCCCGATGGTTCCGTCACTGCCAAGTTTGTGTCGTTTGGGGCGACGATGGTTGAGCTGTGGCTTAAGGACAGCAGTGGGCAGTCGCTTGATGTGATTCCGAGCTATGACGATCCCGTGAGTGCACCTGGGTATCCTGCCAGTGGGCGTTACTGACAAGCTTACTTTGTGTTAGTCGCAATTGCTGGATGACCCTGCGCATCCCGTTTTCAATGCCATAGTCGGACGGTTCGTCAATACTTTTTTTGGATCCTTGAGGTATTGGAAGGCTGATATTGGATTTTCTAGCTACGCGAATCGAATCAAGAACGGTTAGTAGCAGGTGTTATTTATGACGGAATTTGTCTCGTGTTGCTCATGATTTTGTCCCTGGACAGGCACTTTTTCGATTCCTCCAACGCGCGATCCTCCTGCTAATGGGACCAACGTATACCACATCCCCACAAACGATCACGATGGTGCATACAGNNTTGACCGTNNACTTACGGGTAAGAAACTTCACTGACTCTTCGATGCAGGGCAGGACACTTTGCACGGTGGGATTTACGGGTGGGACCGCCGCAACTGGACCCTCGTAGCCAAGAACGAGACGAGCGTGACGTATCACCACCTGGACGCAGCAGACGAAGGCTTCCCTGGCAACGTCAGCGTTTATGTGCGTTGTGCCCTTCTTTGCGCCATTTTGTCACCCACTCAACTTTGAGGCTTGCATGCCGTAGGTCACACACACGGTCGCTAATGGCCAGTTGCGCAGTCAGGCGCATGCGACGGCCACGCAGAAGACGCCGATAATGCTGACGCAGCATGTCTACTGGTATGTGCCCGTTTACTTTGCGTAGTGGTCTCGGTCTTGTCCATTGTCCTGACTTCCCCTCGTCGCCCTCATCCTCGTTCCAGGAACCTCGATGGCTTCCGCACCAACACGTCGAACTGGAACACGTCCAATGTACTCGACTACACGCTCCACGTCGAGAGCGCGCGCTACCTCGAGACCGATTCGAATGGCGTGCCGACGGGCCCTATCCTCGAGGTCTATGACACACCGCTTGACTTCCGGACACCGACGAAGATCGGGGCACGCTGGGACCAGGCGGTGGATGTGTGTGGACCAGGTGAGTTTGTCCAACGGATTCCAAAATATTATGTGCTCATTGAGCTTGTTAGGTTGCCAGGGCTATGATAACTGCTGGATCTATGACCAGCCGCTGGGAGAGAAGCCCGGTGTGAGCCTCTGGAGCAGCTGGTCGGGCATCAAGTGCGCATATTCTCATCTTTTATACTTCGGGCGACTGAGTCGTGTTGCGCTGTGTTTTATGGATGTTTTCTGATGCTGTTGTTTGCGACCAGAGTCGACATCACGTCCGACACGCCCGCCACGCAAGTCTACACCGCGAACTACCTCAGCACGCCCCGCAAGGCTGTCCACGGCGGCCCCACGCTGACCTACAACCCGCATTCGGCCGTGGCTATCGAGCAGGAGGGCTGGATCGCTGCGATTAACAATCCGGAGTGGGGCATTGACCAGATTTGTGCGTGTTTCTGTTTTTTGTGGACGCCTCGATGATTGCTGATTGCTGATTGGCACCCGCTGATATATTGTGTGCGATCTGTCTCTAGACGAACCCGGGAAGGATTTCTCGTGGAGCGTGACGTATCGCTTTTCGAATGTTTACTAAGGGTCGTACGGTCGTTTGTTCTTTTCTGGCATGTATACTTACTTGTTGGACGTTATGATGGATCCTCGAACTGAACTTTTAAGATGTACACACGGTCGGACATCTTGATGATAAAGCGTCACTGGTCACTACTCAAACATTTGATGAATACTCGGTTTGTTCGGAAGTTGATATCTCCAAATGGGTGATGCACATGTATATGTATTGACCGCAAGACAGGTTATGGTATGAAGCCCATTTGGTACAGTATGCCCCACTTGGCGCATGGATGGAAAGACATGTACGAGCATGAGCACAGGACTGCGGCGGGCTTCGTCCGACATGTACATCCATCTGTCAACATCACAACATCACTCTTGCGCGCCAGGCCTGCCACCAGCGAGGCACCATTGAAACTGGGGTCTGTCTGGGTACATTGAAGAAATTGGACGCCGTCAGGCCCCGCTCAGATGCTTTCTGCGGTGGATATCCTGTCAACTGCAACCCGCGGTGTTGGTGGAAATTGTGAGAGCGCAGTCGCATGGTTGGATGTGGTTGTGATTCCCACCAGTTGTATGGCGATTATTGATCACTGAGACGGACGCGGAAGCAATTCGCGAATCTGGGATGGGAGATAAAGAATATTAACTCTGAAGCTGACGTGTGGCGAGATTACTGAGCTGACCATGCCGACGTCAATGACTGGGCTTCGATGTCAACATTGTTGTCCGTAACGGCTATCAGATGTGAGAGCTGCGCGGGAGACGATGAGAAACATTGAATAAATAACCTCCATAGTGCACACTTACAGCACAGTAATATCAGTGCACCCTGGCCTTCCGACTTCGCCGATGCGCAGCTTGGCAGGCCATGGTCACCGGTTACCGTTCATCCTCTGACATCCAATGCAAATCGTCAGATCATAGATGGCGAACAGAATCACTGGCAATTGAGATGACCTTGGCCCATTTGAAGCCTCCTGATTCATGAGCGCTACGCAGGTCTTGTCAGGAACGGTAGTTTGGCGCCGGTCGGATGCTAATTTCGATCGCGAACTTGCATTGGCAAGTTCGCTGTCGTTGGACTTGAAGGCAGGCTCTTGAAATGTCGCAGTCAGATTCGGAGCTGGCAGATGCTGTCAGCTCCTCCGTCTGCTCTAGAAGCACGGTTTGCTTTCGCAGATAAGCGGGACAGAAGTTTGACGATGGACGTGCGTGAAGGGCGGCAACGGGTGCAGAACTCGAGGAACCTGTTTGTCTATCAATGATGCAGCATGCTGCGGTGACTGNAAAATGAGGACGAACGGGATGGCGCACATTATGCCCAGCTCTGGCCGTTTTACGTTGGATACCGAGTCTGTCTCAGGGCAAGGGCAGGGGCGGGGGTTGGTGAGACGTCCGTAATCTGCAGCGACTGAATGAGAAAGTAAAAGCAAGCTAAGGGCAGAACAGCGTGTTTCATAGCTGCATACAGTCACTGGATTCAAAGAACATTCGCATCGAACGCACAAAATTTGCATCCTAGGATGGGTGGACAGAGGACAGATGTAGAGTACCACGCCGTCAGCGGTCGGGTTTCACGGGTCGCGCTTGGGGGCTTCGGATTCTTCCCCAGGCCTGTCAGGTGCCTGGCGCGCCCGGGCGTTCGACGCTTGTGCGTGCAATGAGGCCTCGAGGCTTGAGCTTGAGGGACCAGGGTGTTGCCGTGGCGCTGGCGCGGTGTGCCGTGAAGCTTGTGTGTATCCTTTTGTGGATGCGCGGGGCTCACACGGTGCGTCAGAGGGTATGTATGGTGTGCACGGCTCCGAGTCCGCCGCCGCCGCCGCCGTGCGTGTGCGATTTGCGAAGCGGGTGTCGATGTTTGAGATGTATCCGTGTGTGCATGAGTAGTCGTCGTTGGTCTTCATTGCGCTGCTCGATGCGTTGCGACCGTCGTGCTCCAAGTTTGGCCAGTTTAGAAATGCTAATGCATGATGACGGGAATCGTGCAGAGTAGCAAAGTGTCTGGTTATCTATAGAGCAGTTTGTCTCCACGGCTACCCATCCAGCCGTAGGGTCGCTGCCCAACGGGACAATCGCCATCTATACGAGTGGATCCCTGCAATTCAGCATTCAGCAATATTGGATCGTAGATAACTCGGCGCTCGGGAGCTTAGGCCGCGGCGATAGCACAAAGTACCAAGTGCAGCGACGCAAGGGGCACGACATGAATTGGGAGATGCGCTCCATGCTGTTGTATTATATTTGTTGACAGGTCGGCATTTGTACATCTATGCTTCGTTGGGATTGCGAGAGCTCGGACGCGGGGGTTCAACAGCTCGAGCGTGTCCGGGCAGAAAAAGAAACAAGAAGCCGCCTTGTGCCAGACAAAAGTCTTCTGAACTGGATGTGGAAGTGATTGACGATATGCGTTGAAGTTGATAGGGATAAGGCAGGAGATCGAAGCCGTTGGGTTGACCTCCTAGTCTGGCAGGAAGCACCATTATTCTAACTTGGGCCCCAAAGCCAGCACACCGCACCATCGATTTCTGACGGACGTCAAGAAAGACGAGACCGTCATCATAGCGGTCCGAGACAGGCTGATTTCTAGCCAACGAGGACACGGAGATAGCGGCGGGGGTCCGGGGAGTTCTCCCTCGTCGTGCAGGTCGCACTTGACATGGGTCTGGTTTGTGGTTCGCCGCTGTCAAGAGACAATATTGATAAATGCCTAGGGTGGGGAGACGCGGAGACTGTGCGCAGCTTTGAATCGTAGTATGGAAGGGCAATAAAGCGTGAGATGAGAAGCAAGCAGAAACGCGGGTTCTTGAAAGCCAGTTTTTCGGTCTGAGATCTGAGGTTCAAACGTCGAGGAATGAGCAGGTAGGACGTCTGAGAGATGGCTTTCGACGACCTTGTAGCATCTGTAATTATAAATCATGTTTTGCTGGCGTGTTGGAAGAAGGTCAAGGTGGCTTGACGCGTATGCCTGAGATACATGTGCATGACGGCACAGGATCATCCTAGAGAAACACGCTGTATGATCAGCATTGTGGCGTTGAGCCTTGAGGCGGTTCAGCTCACGATCCTGTCCTCTCGACGGTGAAGACGGAGGCATCGCGTACGAGATCTGTTATTTTTTCTACTGAAAAAGTGAAACAGACCAATGAGGAAGCCAAGGGACAAAGCATACCAATACATGGACTGCCCTCAACTGAGGCACGGAGAAGCAAGAAGGGAGGAGCACGGGGTTGAGATGATAGTAGGAAGGTGATGCTGGGAGGGAGTGGGGTGGCTTACGTGAGGAAGCTGACGGAGGAGGAGAGTGCTGGTGGTCTTGCTGAAAGCATCTGTTGTTGTTCCCAGGTCACTCCGGTCCGTTACGTCAATCAATCCCCTCCAAAGGCAGACTGAATTACTACAACGGTCAGAACGGGTTCTGGTTTGATATGAGCAGCCAACCGCGCGCCTGTCTGAACGCCCTATCCATGTCACACTTCTATACATATGCACCAAGATGCAAGAATCCTGTCCTCCGAAGCCCCTTCTCCAACTTCCTTCCCCTCCTCGTCCTGGGTAGACACTTGACCTGCATCCGTGCTTGTCAAGCCCTTTCTGCGCGCGATGTCTGACACGAGCCCAGTCCCGTATGGAGAGAAGGCGGTGGAGACCGACGTGTCCTCCACGGACTCGGACTTTGACTTCTACGCTTATCATGAACGGACGGACGGGCGCCTCGTTATCGACCCAGAGTGTGTATCGCCAGTTGAGCATGCGTGGGTTGAGTCTGACGGCGAGGACGGTGCAGGGAGGCCAGGATAGAGTTTGGCGAGAAGGTCGCGTCCAAGCTGAAGCTCTCCGAGGACGGGACGAAGGTTCTGTGGCCACAGCCCACGGACAACCCGGAGGATCCGCAGAACGTTCGTGACTGTCCTCCACGCGCTCTGAGCTATGCTGATTCCCAGAGCAGTGGTCTTCAGGTCGTAAAACCCTGCAGCTGATCATCGTCACCTTGACCGCTATTGTGCCGGACTTCAACTCAGGAATAGGTCCGTCGCTGAATTATTCTTAGTTCATGAATGAACCTCTGTAACATCGATGTTACTAGGTATACCCGATATTTTTGCCCTCGCCAAACAGTACCATACGACGACGGATGAGATCAACGACCTCACCTCGAAGTAGGGCTTATATTTGCTTTGTCTAATCAAATTCTAATAGTCTGTCACCAGCTGGAGTATCTTTCTCATCGGTTGGGGTGGCATATTCGCCGTCATGCTCATGCGGCGCTATGGCCGTCTGCCCGTAATTTTCTGGACGCAGGTATGGGTTATGGGCCGCATATACGATGACCTCGCTGAGCTCTTGACAGCTTATATCTCTGGCATTCTTAATCGCTTTGACCTTCGCGCCGACTTTGAAAGTCTTCACCGGTGGGTGTCAATCGAGTGTCGGTGCTGAATATGTTCTTACCTCGAGATCGTGGCAGCGATGCGTTGTTTGACGGCCTTCTTTGGGTGAGTCGAGTGGATCTGTCAATGTTGACATCTGCTTATGTCTTGACGTGTAGAACGGCGCCTCAAGTCACCGTGAGTTGGTTCTGACATATGCTACGGGCCGCGACCTAACTGTTTGCGAAGGGTTTGTATGCGATCATGGATATGTACCCCTTCCATCTGCAAGCGCGAAAGGTGAGCTGGCCGGCAATTGAATACTCTGTCCAACTAACCACCTTCTGGTAGCTCAACATATGGACGATGGGATTCATCATCTCCCCCTTCCTGTCTCCGTTCGTCTTTGGTTTCTTGGTTGCACGCGCGAGGTATGTACGATCCTTCGTTTCCTCCTAACATTGAACTAACGTTCGCGTCCTTCTATAGCTGGAGATGGACGTACGGCGTCGGCTGCATCTATATGGCCCTCGTCGTCCTGATGATCGCCGTCCTGGGAGAAGAGACGTACGTCTCTCACTGCCCTCAAACCACACTACACTCACTTACAACTGTGACACCGCAGACTGTACGACCGCACGGTCAAACCCATTCCAAAACGGCAATCGACCGGACTGCGCTACCGCGTCGAGACGCTAGTCGGCATCACCGGTGTGCGGATGGCGAAGTACCGCCCGCCGTGGTCCGAGATCGTCCCTGCATGCTTTTACCTCATCTGGCGCCCGCATTTCCTCGCGATCTTGGTCTTCGAGGTGCGTTCGCCGTTTACGATGCGGCTCATGAGTTGGGTTCGCGCTGACGGACTGGTGTAGGGCATGTTGTTTGGATTCACCATTGGTGTTACTGTAGGTCTTGGCGTTGCTTCTAGGCTGCTTGTTTTATTCATGTTTAATGTGACGTTGACGTCGGTTATAGGTGACGAACGCGCTGTTCCTCGGCATGCCGCAACCCGCCGGGTATGGCTTCAGCACCAACGCCATCTCAGGCATCTACGCCACGCCAATGGTACGCCCTTCGACCACTGTTGCATGCCGTCGACTGATCTCAGTGTCCATGCCCAGGTGGCAGTGCTCATCGGCGAGGTCGTTGGGCGGTTCCTCAACGAGTGGATCCAGAACGTCTGCATTCGCCGGAACAACGGTGTTTTCGAAGCTGAGAGCCGGCTGTGGTAAGCCTCATCACTCACTTCACACCTTCCACTACCGCCCGCCTGCCGTCACCCGTCATGGCTCCCATGCCGTGGAGACCTTGCTGATAGACTGCATTCTAGGGCGTCTTATGTCGCCGTGCCGCTCTACGTGACAGGCTTCGTGATCATTGGCGCATCGATACAGAACCATTTCACGATTGGGGCCTTGATCATGGGGTGGGGCATCGCGCAGGTCGCGGCGATGCTGAATACGGTCGCAGCATGTGCGTCTCTCGTCTCTTCGCATTTACCGTCGTCTGGGAGTCTCATGTGGCTGTTGGGCTGTTAGATGCGTATTGCAATGATTGTTTCCCGAGGCACCAGGTGAGGCTGCATTCAAGAGAGGGTCTGAAATGTGGTTCTGACATTGCGTGCGTGTCTAGGGAGAAGTCAGTGCGCTGGTGAATTTGGCCCGGACGCTGGGTGGGTTCGCAGTGGCGTATTTCCAGGTCCCGTGGGCCATGAAGAATGGCGCGGTGCAGACTTTTGGCTGCGAGGGAGCGTACGTGGTGTTCCATATCTCAAGCATGGCCATGTGCTAACATTGTAATCTAAATCATGTAGTGTCGTCGCTGGCCTGTTCCTGCTAATCGTGCCCGTCGTGCAGTGGAAGGGGCGGCAGCTTCGCGTACGTGCCCTTCCCTTGAGTTTCACACTCGTTGCTGACGCCTCGGCCCTTTGTAACAGGAGAGGTTCTCATACTAGACGTTTCATATTACCTGTCACTTGTCACTTTCGTGGTCCATGTTTTGTCTTCGCTACTTCGCTGCTTTGCTCAGAGTGATCATCCCGGTGTGACATTAGCTTATACACTCGTCACCCTCGCCTTTTGAGTGGTGCTGTACTTTGTCAGTTTTGGAATACAGTTACTATACGTTATTTGATCCGTATGTTCGTTGTTGATTGGAGAGGCCTACTAGGCGCGCTGCTCTTTCTAAAGAAAATGAAGCGAACTTAGTCGTCAGCCTTCCGAGCTGTCTTGCTGAAAGTTTCTTTGAGGGGTAGCTTATTGCAGGGTTGGACAATTCATTAAGTACTTACCTCCAGGTGTCATATCTTCCAGTCGATGTGTCTAAAGTATGGGCACATGGTGTAGTTGGTTATCACGCTCGCTTAGCATCAATTTGCGAGAGGTGTCCGGTTCAATTCCGGATGTGTCCAGTTATCTGCTGCTTTCCCAATATTTTTTTCACGTTGGAATGACTTGGACGCGGAAGAGCCTACTTACGGAATCAGATTGCACGTGACGTTGTGGGCGCAGGATTTCTGATGGCGCGACAACGGAGAGTTGCCTTATACGGCAAGTGTTTGTGGGTCCCAGCGACGCCCACAACAGGCAACAGCAACGGTGGGTCCAGCTCATCCCAACCGCGCCCTCTCCCATCACCCTTTTCGACATTCCCTTTCTCTCATCCCATATAAGACCCAGCCATGGCCCCGTCTCAGCACCATCCACCGCCCTCGCCATCGAGCCAAAGTCGCAAGCCTCTACCCGCATCCTCTCAAAGCACCCTCAGCCATCCATCTTCATAGCGCAATGTCTTTCCGCACTGTCTTCGGCTTCTGGACCAAGTCCACCTCTGCCTCTGCTCACCCCACCGATATCGAGGCCCAAACTATCACCGGCACCTACGCCTCCTTCCCCGAGCCCCCGGCGGCGTCCCATATCCTCCCCACTCCTCCCCGCGCATTCACCACCGCGCCCCGCGCCACTTCGCCGATCTCGGACTCC
>SEOQ01000754.1:0-13677 GCA_004679275.1 Dentipellis fragilis
GTGGGAGAGGGGAGAGTGGGAGAGGTCTGCGACGGGGCGGAGATTGTACTGGGACTGCATGGAGAGAGATGTGTGGGAGTCGGGTCGGATGAGGGCGCTTTTATAGGAATGGCATGGGACAAAGAGTCGGAGGATGGTTACGCGAGCAGGCCATTGACAGGGTCGCAATCGGCGCGCATCTCGCCTGACACAAAACGCCCATATCCCGCCACGCTCCAGGACAGCGGCGGTTATTCTCCATCCGTACCTATCGGCAACTTGCCAGGTTGGCCGGCACGATCGACGCGGTCCCACAGCTGCATCTGATCTAAAGACCCCGCCGTCGAGCGCCCTCCATCCCCATCCGTCCCATCACACCTTCGCATTCTGGAATCCTTCCCGTCACGTCACCATCGATGTCCCTCAGCCCACCATCCCCGGCCCCGAGCGTCCTCGACGCTGATCCCTCCTGCGCCGCCCCCTCGGCCCCCCTCCCCGCGGGGACATCGGTTCGCCGTCTGTACGTACCCGCACAAACTAGGTACCCGTCAACCCATCTCCGCTCGTCCGACGGCCTCACGGTGAGCTTTTATTGCCTTCGCCTGCCGCTGCTTCCGTGAGCTGACCGCCCAGCTCCTGCAGTTTGGGTTTCAAGCTTGCGAGCGTCGCTGTCATTTAGGCACCGGGCGCGATGCGGCACCAGGTTCGTGTTCGCGAATCACAGGTTTCTATACGCTGACCGTGAGTTCCTACTGGCAGTACTGCATGCGTGTCACCGGGGCTGGTCGCTCGCTGTCCGCGTGCCAGCTCGCAGACATGATACATCGCGTCCGTGCGTGTGCTGTCCCTACGTCACTACCGTCAGCGCTAACACGTATGACGCACGTCGACGAGCGCACCGATTATGATTATCATATCGACGCTTCGGCTTCGCGGCGTCATTTCCAGCTGGCGGTGGGTAGGTTCGAATTCTGCGTCGTGCGTCGTGCACGGCGATGTCGGCGGGAGATAGTGGATAGACGATAGCCCCAAGTTTGCGCCTCGCGGTAAGTGCATGTCTGCGCGTCAAGCGTCGTGACTCTGTCGCCTGACTCTACGGCGCCGTGATGCAGAACGTGTCGGCGTCGCAACCTAGACGTCATCAGTACTGGTATCGCCGGTGCCAGGTGAGCACACCAACTCTGGTATACCACAGACCAAGTACTCATCATGTCGGTTAATTGAATCCCAAAAACAGCCATGAGAGCGATATCTCGATTCTCGATATTGCGCCGTGGCAGGCGGAGGAAGCTTGCGATGTTTCGAAGGAAAAGGGCGATCCTTCAAGCAGCTGTCGACGAAGGACATCCCGTCGTGACGTGCGGGGAAGATATTCATGCTCAGAACCCAGAAAGCATAAACGGCGCACCGTTCGGGTCGATCAGGTCGCGCGAAGCTCGGGCTCGGTGAGGTAAGCCGCGTGCTTCTCCTGGCGGCGACAACGTCTGCCACTGACATTTGCTATTCAATGCCCATGCCCTGCTGCCGTATACTGCATACTGTATACCGTATGCGTGCTTCTATCCGTGATCCGTGACGCAGCGCTTTTGGATTCCCGTCTGCGTTCGTGTTCGCGTTCGCGTTCATTTGGATTTGGGTTCGCTCGCACGACGCGGCGCACCGGATTCGATGCGTATGGGTATRCGGTGYGTCGCGGGTCTATGTTCTGCCGTGYAGGTGGGAATGGCGGATGGCGAGTGGATGATACGTGGGGCGTGGGGGGCGAGGAGAAGCCTGCGAAGGGCCAAGAGCTGATAGACTTTCATGCAGGTTCTGGACCTGGAAGGTGTTCTCGTTCTCAAGATGCTCTAGATTCTAGTGGCGCAAGGTAAGGGTTTGATATCAAGTATTATATACTGCGCAGCGCTCACCGGTTTCGAAGCAGGCCACGACGCACCGAGTCACGGCGCACGGTGCGTGTCGTCAGCGTGCTGGTAGCCAGGGCGACCATGAACCCACATATACATGGCGCCCGCGCACGAAGACTTGTACATATATCTATAGGTGGGTGAATAGGTGAAGTCGACTCCGAGGCATAACGGAGACATCAGGTTCGGCGTGTGTGGGCTGTGTGTTGTGCGCTGGTCCGTGGTAGAGGCATAGATGAGCAGCAGAGACCAGAAGATATGGGTATGAGGCAAACTTGGGAGACACGCGTGTGAGTGTATCATGGTGCAGGAGACGACGACAGGATCGTAAGTCAACGACCCCAACCATCGACGCATCTGGGCCCAAGCAGTAAGGTGAGCACGTTATATGTACTATGCGTCCTATTGTTAATGATGTCATCCCCGGCGTGGACGTCGGAACCCCGTGGATGCCAGTGGTTGGTGGGCTGGTGGGATGGCGGGTGAGTAGCAAACGCGAGAGGGCAGGTACTAGGGACGGCCGATTTGTCCGTTACTCATAATCATTGCGTGAGTATGTCCTTTGTTTTTATTTTGTTCTCCGCTGATCTGCGTCCCTTTGTTCTAGAAAGCCGGGAGGGGACGTCGGACATCCGGGAATGGCGGAACTGGCAGCACCCGCCCCGTGTCCATCGCCTGCAGCTCACTCTGCGCCCGCCGCGCATGCCAATCACGTTTGGTGGTGTGGTTTCTGGAATTTGGGAGCAGCAGGAGCGGGTGCGCTGTACAGTGCCTGGTGCGTCTCTCAAAATTGGGCCGGCCCCCTTGTGCTATCTGCTACCAGGGCGAYCGCTCTGCGGAGTGCATCGTCCGAAGTACAAAGCGGAGGGACTACGGGATGATGCATATGCGGGCAGGCAGGCGGAGTGGCTATGGCAAATGCGAAGCATAAAGGCCCATTGTGCTCGTCCTCGTACTCCGACCCCGCTCGCTTATATGGATTACCCCGCATTGAACAGTGGCTCGCGTCCTTTGTGTCCCGGTCCACAAATTCAACTCGCTTATGTGAGGGATTTAAAAGGCGGGCTGTTTGGCCAGAGATCCCTTTGCGATTGTTACCCTCACTTTGCATTATTGCATTCATTCCCTGCTCTATCTATCTATCTATCTATCGCGTTATCCGCTGCCTTCACCTATCAGCAGCATATTCACACTATCCAATTACCATCTCAAATAAACATGGACACCATCCAGTCGAGGACCGAGATGCGAGCTAGCGACAGCGACGAAGTCTCCGAGGTGCGTTTGCCCAGTCCTACACCCCTCCTCCGTCCTACTGACCACGCCTTCGAATTCCTCAGACCTCCGAGCTCTCTTCAAGCTCTCCCATCTCCAAGGCCACCTCCCTCTCCCGCTCCCCAACCGAAGTCCCCCTCCCTCCCGCCGACTTCGACGAGCTCCTCGCTCTCCTCGCGCCCATCGATATCAACACACCATCTCCGCACGCCCGACGTTCCCCTTCTTCTTCCGACACGSACTCGGAGACGGATACAGACTCGGAGTCGGAGGTAGAGATCCTCGTCCGCGGAACCTGGCGCCCGCCGCTCCTGCGCCCCGTCTTCGACTTCCGCCCGAACCCCGCCCCGCCCCCGCCGTCCCCGGCACCTTCCACGGACGCTGACGCCGATGCCGTGGACGCCCTCCTCAGCCTCCACCGCGCGCCGCGCATTAAGACTCGCGTCCGCGAGGACGGTGTCTATGTGATCGAGCCTTCTGACTTCGAGTTCGACAGTGAAGACGAGGGCGGCAGCGATGAGTGTTACGACAGTGGCAGCGAGGACGATGGCGATAACGATGACGATGATTCAGAGGAGGACGAGAACGAGGACGCCGCCAACGATGCGGACGACGAGGAGTCCGTCGCCCCCGGGGCTTAGGCTTGGGCTTGAGCGGGTTCTGACTCTACATTATATATTCTGCACTCTACTCGAGTACACTCTTCGGTCTACTCGTGTATTTTTATTGTTTATAAGGTTACTTGATTTGGGGGATTTTTGAAAGTCAATAAACTGTACAGAATACCAAGATGAAAGGAGTGCCTAGTGACGCGTAAAGCTTGAAGCTTGAAGCTTGAAGGCCTAGTAAGCGTATGCCAGTACTAGTAGTACTGGTGCCAGACGCGGTCAACGCCAGCGTTCGGCGGCGGCGGCAGGCTCCAATGACATAGTGCCGACATTATCCCAGGCAGACTCTATAGACTAGGAATCATCATCCTAGTCCCTCAAGTTGACCTAACCCCACGGTGCACATTATGTATATGCAAGCCTCGAGCTCAAGCGTGCGCCCGCTGTACGACTATCTAGTACGTATACCAATCCATCAACGTCAAGCACGCACGAGCGCATGCAGATACAGGTATACATACAAGTACAGGACACATACAGGCACACTCAGGCTTAAGCCCCTCTGTGAACGGACCACGCGCACCGCATGCCACATGGGGGCGCAATTCCCGGCGTGACACTGGCAAGGGGGGCTCCGCGGCTGCTTCGCGAGGGGCAACAGATGGCGAAGCCGCACGCGTACGGGCTGATCCACCCTGAGATGCAGAACTCGGGGGGCCTTCGAATTCAGAAGCCTGCACCGTGGGGCGCGCGCAGCGCAGCAATCAGGCATCAGGCATCAGGCGGAGGACATCAGGAGGAGGACATCAGCGTCAGCGCGATGCGCCGTGGGGGCTCCCGGGATCTATTAGTATCTGTCTATCGCGCGTCATTGGCATGGGCAGTGGCATTGACAGAGAAGGTACACGGCTGGACGCGGATGGGAATGGAACGTGAAAAGCGTGGCGGGCGTGGGGTATACTCATGCCACATCCGTCTGTGCGCGTACTATTAAAAGCAGCGATGCGCGCGCCCGTTCTGCCTGTTCGTCCGCGGCGACACCGCTCGCTCGCTGTCGCGGGGCGGATCCAAGGCGCCTGTGCATGGCAAAGCCAGAGTTCGCTCCACACGCAGTCGCCCGGTGTGCGGTGCGATAGGCAGCAGGCAGCAGATAGACAGCGGGCGCCAGTGGACCATGTACCGCCGGCCGCTTGCCTGCGGCGGGTGCACAAGAGGTAGGACATCTGCGGTACGAGGTACGATTAGCATGCGGTGTCATGTGCACGGGGTGCAATAGGCAGGCGGCATACTATTCGCGGAGTGCAGGGTCGGACAGGGCATGCCGCCTATTTGGAACTCTTTTTCTTCTTCTTGCGTTCCTTAGCCTCTGCATCCGCGCCACCTGCGTCGAGTACGCGCGTCAACGAGTCCGGAGCCGACGCCGTCCCATTCTCAGTCGCAGGTGCACTTGTGGTTTTCGTTTGAGATGCAGACGCCTTGTCTACGCCGGCGGGCTTGGGAACTCCTTTTGCGACCACAGAAGCTGGCGCCCTCAGCTGTGCGCGCAGGTCGGCAGCCGGGCCGGGCGACTCGCGTGCTCGTGAATGAGCTCCCGCCTATCGGCATTTTGGGCTTGTCCCTGTCCGCATCTCTGCCTGCGCGGGCCGACGACAAAGACACAGAGCCCGAACTAGAACTCGAGTTGAGTTTTCTGGGTGCGCCGGAGCGCGAGGCATCGGCGGATGGGGCTTCGGGAGCCTACGCGGAACGCGAGCGCCGTGTTTCACGATCCGCCGTCTTCGCGGGGAAGAAGGATGGTATGGTGAATGGTAAAGGGAGGAACGAAAGGGCGTATGTAGATATGGGGATGGTCTCGCGCTCGCGCTTGTCGACGTCCTGGATGCAGCGGCTGTTCATGAGCAGATTCGCGCCCGCGCCTGCGGTGGCAGCAGGTGAGGCATCTGCAGTGTCGTTTATGGAACACAGGAAAGGCGGGGAAAGGCAGGTACGACTGCTCGTGGAAGATACTCTATACGGAGGGCGTTTGGGCGCGAGAGCATGAGGTACGGATATGGGCACAAGGGAATAGGAAACCGGGAGCGAGCACACGGCATGGGCACAGGTACGCCTCCCCATCCCCAAGCGCACACGCTGCAGGCATACGCCTGTTTGTGCACCAGCGCACGCGTCTCTATATCTACCCGCTCGTGAACCAGCTGCATACATGTTTGTCGACGCACACCCTCCACCTAATCACAAGTGTGTGCAGCGACGTGCGTGAATGTTACTGGTACGTGAACGGGCGGATGCTCGGAGGGACGGAACGCGCTGGACCAGGTGTAAAAGCGAATATCCGACCATCCGAATGCGTCATGGAGGTCGCCTTTTCTGGGATAATCCGCCTTCAGCGGCTCGCCTGGAGTGAATGGTTAGCGTACGTCGCAGGCTGGTGGTAATCGTTGCTGCTCGTTCGCGTGTCGTCGCCGCGCTTCGTATGTCTTCATCCAGCAGGAATGCGGATGCTGAAACAGAAGCAGGAGAAATGGTGCGATGATGCAGCGTAGAGAAGAGGAGAAGAGGAAGGAGTGAGAGGGTGGGAAGAAGGCAAACCGCTGTTGACAACACCTCGGCAAAGGCCGCCGGGACGTAGCTTTCCACTTCGCGAGTCTCCATCCACTTCTCGGCTTCCACCTAGGCTTCACCTCATTCATAAACGCTTGGGGGGAAAGCGAAGGGGAAATAATGACCGTAGACAAGGTGTACTTGGGCGTGCTATGCGCTGCGTCATCCTGACGCCGAGCAATCCAGGCATACACGCGTCTTCGACTCTTCGTGGGCCGTGGTGTAGGCGGGATCATTGATGACAGGTGAGTAGGTGAGTAGAAGAGACAAGGGCGTAGAGGAATGCGGAGGAACGTCGTGGTGATAGCGCAGAAGGTAATGACCTCGGCGACAGATCCTGGACCTCGGCTGTGGTCGCATCCTGACTGCTAGCAAACAGTAAGGTGAGTATTCAATAATCGACGCGAACGCATAACACTCACCACACCAGCTTATCAAATCCTAAAACAGCCCGCGCTCAGGAAATTGCGATGTTGATATGCACCGTGATGAACGGACGAAGTACGAGAAGAAAAGGAGCGATCCTCCATGTACATCGACGTCCTGACGTGCGCGCGGGGAAGACAGCGCACCGTTCGGGTCAATCAGGCCACGCGAAGCTCGGGCTCGGTGAGGTAAGCGATATGCTTCTCCTGACAGGGAAAATGACACTGACCTTGCTCTTCGATGTCCATGCCCCGCTCCCGCACTCAACCTGCGTTTGGATATCGATCTGGTTTAGGCATATCGTCCGCGTTCGCGTTGGGCATTGACTTCGCTCGCACGACGCGCGCCGGGCGCAAGATGGGTATGCGATGCGGTTCCTTCTTCTGCCGCGTGGCTTATGGGTGGGAATGGCAGATGGCAGATAAGTGGGGCGTGGGGGGCGAGGAGAAGCTTGCGAAGGGCGAAGTGCAATAGCCAAGAACGAAGGGCTGATAGCTTATCATGCAGGTCCTTGTTCTGGAGACACTCTGGAGTCTAGAGTCTGGTGGTGCTGGCATAAGGTGAGTTTTTTCAGCTTCTGTATCAACTACTGCGCAGCACTCACCAGTTTCGAAGCAGGTCACTGGGTGTGTGGGCACGTCGTGGTAGCCAGGGCGACCACCAACCATGAACCCACGTATACATGGCGCCCGCCCCGGCACGTCGAGGTCTGTACTGTACTCGTACATATAGGTGAACAAGCAATGGTCAGGGAAAGCCCGAAATTGAAGATGTCGATGAGCAGGCGGGAAATGTCAGATTCGGCGTGTGCGAGGTTGCTGGGCATCGCGACCTCGAGTAAAGCAAGTATATCCGCCGCGGCCTCTTCGCTCACGGGCTGTGGACTATGGTGATAGGTGGGTAGGAGAGGTGAGAGACATGAGACATGAGACAAGTAACACATGCGGTGACGATGGAGGAGCGAACAGCGACGACGACGGGACCTGAACCCCCCGCCATAATCACATCCCGCGCCTGACAGCAAGCAAGCGTGAAGGTGAATAGATTGTATACTCTCCCACCGTTTCTGATTTCATGCCATCCCATAGAGCGGGTCCGTGTCGCGTTCGAGAATATGCATCGTAGACATCGGAAACCCCGGAGACGATTGGCGGGGTGCCAGCGAGGGCACGTGGAACAGCGTGCAGTATGCAGGAGAACGACGACGGGTCCTGAGGCCTCAACCCCCGATATTCCCGATTACGGCCAAGCAGCGTGAGTGCTGTGCATCACGCCATATGATCCATCGCACTGATGAGAACAGCAGGACAACAGGTATGAGGAAAGGCGAGATGCATGTGAGGGGGGGTCACAGCGCAGGAAAGAGCGACGACGGGCCCGTACCCCCCGCTGTCATCACACATCGAGCGCAAGCAAGCAACAAGATGTATGCATCCCGTCCTCGCTGATCTCGCATTATTGCGTTGTTCTAGAATGTGGAATCCAGGTGAACGTAAACAGCGACCATACACGTGAAGAAGCATCACGGTGCGGGAGAGAACAGTGACGGGTCCTCAACCCCCTGCTATAATCACCCGACTGCGGGCAAGCAGCAAGGTGAGGGCATTATATGACTCGCCAGTTCTGATATCCTACTATCTGATTGGCTAATCTGCATCCCATTGTCCTAGGAATGTGGATGTCGGAATACCGGGGATGGCACGTGGGATAGCGTCATCGGTGCAGGAGAGAGCGACGGTGGGCCCAAGCCCCCCGCTATAATCACCAAGTGATATCCTCATGCCCAAGCAATTGAGCAGTAACGTAAGCATAAACTATAAGCCTGCTGCGTCTGATTTCCCATTATTCCATAGGTGGGCCCAGGCCGCATTGTTCTCGAATTTGGATTAATGTGGACGTGGGCGGCTCAGAAATGAGCGGGAATGGCGGCAGCAACGCACCACGCCCCGCCCCAATCAGATTACTGTGTCTCGCATATGCCCGCCTGCTCACTGTTATCGGAGCCCTCCGAATCGGATTCGCGTGTCTGGCAGCACGGTTTTTGGAATATGAATTTGGCGGCAATGCTCCCCCCGGGACGGACCATTGCTCAATTTTTGGACCATCGCCTCCTTGCGCTGTGGGCTAGCAGGGGGGAACTGCCCTCCGAGGTGCCCCGATGCAACATACAGTGCGAGGGGACAATATGATTGGGCAAAGGGAGCAGCGGGCAAGCGTGCGGGCAGGCAGGCGCGGCCATCCCGGAGTGGCACGCGGCGGTGGCCCAAGACAAGCCATTGTGCTGAGCTCGGTTACCAGTTATCCCGTACTCCGCACTCCGCTTTCCGCACAAGCGCAATGATGAGCTCACGCACCGCGTCCTTTGTGACCCCGTCCACAATCTGAACTCGAGGGTATAAAAGGAGGACCTGTCCAAGCTGCCCGGCACAGAACATCGCTGCGATTTTCGCCCCTCATTTGCATCACTGCGTGCTCCCCCTTCACGCACTATTTGCGCTCTCTATTGCCAATTCTCATTCTCATAAACGACACGCAACAAACCCACCGACAATGCCGAACACCCCTTCTCTCCCTCTATTCGACAACGAGGAACTCATCGCCCTCGCCTCCGACTTCGACCCGAACGCCCCGCCATCCTTTCATTCGCCTCCTCCATCCGACATGGTCGAAGTCCAATTCGCCCCTTCTCTCGCGCAGCCCAGCCCCCCTCTGAGCATACCCTCGCTTGGGTGTCCGGCCTGGCTAGTCCGGCAGACGCGGTCGAGACCGACGACAGCGACGAGCCCACGGACTTTGACGATAGCTGGGACGGCAGCGATGACGGCGGCGACAGCCCCGCAACCAGCGTCGCCCTCCTGATGGAGGAGGACGAAGACGAGGACGAGGACGAGCATTTGGAGGGCCAATTCTTTCCTGCCTTCGGGCACATGCACGGCGGTGCCGGTGTGCCCAACTACACCGGCGTGCAGCTTCCGCCGCTCCTTGGCCTCGCTGATAGGGAGCCCGATACAAGGAACTTGCCGGGTCTTCGCGAGCTCGGTCTGCTGACGAGTGCTTGAGCGTTTGCGACGATACGACACGATTGCTGCACGTTTACTTTTCTTGTTTATACTCATTACATGCGCTGCTTGTCGTCGACGACACATTAGGTTATTTTTAAATTATGGGCCCGCGCGTAGTTTGCATCATTCTACAGCATCACTTCCATCCTCCTCCCACCACCAACACCGCGGGCCCTATACCCTCATCCTCCTTTCTCCCTCCCTCCGCCTGTTGCACCCTGGTCTCGTCTCGTTCTCCTTCCTCTCTACGATTTACGGCTCGATTAGCGACCCGCAATTCGTGATCATCACACGCATCTATATCACTAGCTACGACTACCTAGTACCACGTACGTATTCTTACATTGTCATATCTACCGATCTGCGCAGGCCGCCGGCACGCACGCCCATATAATTTAATCACAGCCTGGAATTGCTGCTAATTCCTATACTTGAGGGTTGTTTGAATGCGATGCGGAATAGATATGGTTGAAGTGAATGGGCTTGGAGTGAATCAGATGTGGGTGAGAGCTACTAAGTACTAAGAGTACTGTCATGGTGAATAGTGCTTAGTGAAGCGTCCCTCCGAGGTTCAATTGCAACATTCAGATGCAGGCTGGTACACTGAAATCAAGACAAGTGGGTACAACACGAAGTGGGACGTCGACGCCGGTCCGCCTCAAGCTTTACGTCGACATGGACGCCCCAGGCCTAGGTAGAACCGTCATCGTCCCGGAGGATGAAGGATGATCCTAGTAAGTCCCGTGATCTAACCCCACGATACACCACAAGCGCGCACCCGCAGTACTAAAACATGCACCTCGAGCGGCAAGCCTGGCACCAATGCTGTGCGAGGACGCGGACTCTGACCACGATACTGTATACGCCCCCACGCCCCCACGTACCCACGCGCGGGCAGATGTAGGCTCTAGGCACACTAAAGCTCCTCTGTGAACGGAGGCATATGGGGACGCAATATTCCCGGTGTGGCGATGTCCGAGTTTCGTGCAGCTGCTTCGCGAGGGGCAACAGATGGCGAAGAGGCCAGCTGCGCGGGCGGGCGTGGGGAAGGGCTTCGAATGCAGAATCCTCGTCGATGGAGTGCATGTACCGAGTACAGGGATCACGCATCAGCGTGATGCGACGCGCGATGTTCGACCTCCGTGGTGGCTCCCGAAACGAAACGGGACGAGAACTGTCCATGGCGTGTCATCTTTCACCGGTACGGCCAGAGGTAGGTGTTGGCAAGGAAGGTATACGTATATGGCTGTATGCGGACGAGAACGGAACATGGGACGTCACGGGCGTGAGGCGTACTCGTGCCATATGGCGCGGGCCCTATTGGAAGTAGCAGTCCGCCCACCCACTAACACTTGCTGTCGCCGCCACGTCGCGGTGCAGATTCAAGGAACCCGTGCGCGGCAAGTTTCTCAACGCCTACAGTGTTCCATTGTGTGGTACGCTAATAGACAGCGAGCAGCAGATGGGCAGGAAGCGCCCGTGCTCTGCGAACCGTGAACCGCCGGCCGCCGGCCGCCGGCCAGCCTTGCGATGCGGCAGGCTCACAAGGGTAGGGGGTAGATCATCTGCGGTGCAGGGGGAAAAAGAGGCTGATCAGTACTTATTCAGTATGATGGTCAGGCATTGCGTACGGGGTGCAAAAGGCGGGCAGCATACCCTTCGTGGAGTGCAGGCCATGCCAGGCACGTTACTGATTCCAAGCGCTAGGATACACCTACCTACCCACCTACCTACCAAGTTTCCTTCTTCTGTCGCGTGGAGCGCGCGCTTGAGAGACGCTGTCGGAGAGGGAGAGCTACACGTGACAGTCGTGGTATGTACTTCGGCAACGGCCGAGACGCAACTCTTCTGTAGACGCGTGGGAGGAAGAGCGAGAAAGAAAGCCTTGTCCACACCAACTGCGGCGTACGGGAATGCGCTGTGCGCTGCATCGTCGCAACACCGAGCAAGGTCGGTGTTCGCGCGTCTTCGCTCTTAAAGGTGCTTAACAGCGACGAGGGGGTGGAAGGTGGAGGCACGCGGTGACAGCGCAGGAGGTGACGACATCGGCGACGAGTCCGAAAACCTCGCTATAATCACATCCCCGCTACAAGCAGGCAGTAAGGTGAGAACATTGTATGCGCGCCGTCGTTGTTAATCTCATATCTCTCAGGCTGGTCTGCGGTGCCATGTTTTAGAAAGTGGAAAGTGAATATCGGCCCCGACACCCCGAGGATGAGCAGCGCAATGGCGGGTACGAAGATGTCAGGGACACGTGGAATGGTCCTGAGGCCTGAACCCCCGCTATAATCACATACTAACTGCGGGCAAGCAGTAAGGTAAGCAAATTATACACGCCCCACCACATCTGATCTCACGTTGTTCCATAAGCAGGTCCGTGCTGCATTTTTCTAGAGTATGGGCTTGGGGACGAGCATAAACAGCGAAGAGACACGTGGAAGAGCGTCACGGTGGAGGATGACGACGGCGTGTCGGAAGTCCTGGGCCGTCCGCTATAACCGACCACGAAATGATGCGATCCGGGCTCAGGCAAGCAGTAATATGCGGATTATGTATACGCGACACCATTTCTAATATCCTGTTTTCCAATAGGCTATTCAACATCCTATTGTTCTAGGACACCGCGGCCCCAATCCCCCCGGGTATAATCACTGAGTGATGCATCCGGGCCCAAGCAAGCAGTAAGTAAGATAATTTGCCTCCGTTCCGTCGAATATCCCATTGTTCCGTATTAGGCAGACCCGTGCCGCATGTTCTGAAATCCGCATTGTGAACATAGGCGCCCCGGGGTGAGCGGGATCGACGGCGGCGATGCATTTGGCTCGCTGCAATCAGATTAGATGTCTCACATATCCGCTGCTCATCGTTGTCGCATCTCGCGCATGGATAGATCGTGTCGGATGGTGTGGACTTTGTGAAATGGAAATAGTAGGAGCGGGTGCTTCTTGTACGGTGCGTTTCTCAATTTTTGGCCCATCCCCTCTTGCACTATGGGTTTGCAGGGCGGACCATCTAAAGGATGATGCTCAAGTGCAACGCGATTACGCGAAGGGAGGAATGGGAGCGCGAGCGGGCGGGCGGGCGCGTCCATATCGGAGTGGCACGCGGCGGTGGCCTAAGACAAACCATTGTGCTCTTGCCCCGGGTATGCTCGGTTACCAATTACCCCGCACTTTGTACTCCGCATTTCGCACAAAAACGGTGGCTCGCGTCACGCATCGGGTCCTTTATGACCCGGTCCACAAGTGCGAGGGTTTAAAAGGCAGGCCTGCCCAAGCTCGGCCAACCATATCATTGCAATTTTTGCCCACCTTTGCACACTGCATACTCCAGCTCAACTGCACTACTTCCTGCATTACTTGCTCTCTACTACCTTCCCCTGTTCCCGTCACATTCTTGCTTCCAACAACATAACCCACAAAAACATTCCATAACTTCAATAACAATTACAATACGAAACATGACCACTACAATGACCTCGGCGGCACCCATGCCACTGACCGCGGAGGCCGGAGAAGGGCGTGAAGCTCACGACGTGCGTCTGCTCGGTCTTGCTTCCCTCCTTCATTGTACTTACCTTGCCTTCGCCAGATTTCCCAGCTTCCCTCCGTCGCCGCTGAGGACGTCCCCACGCCGACGCTTCTCTCTCCCCTCAACACCACCACCCCGACCACCAATTGGGCTCCTACAGAGGTGCCCCTCCCTCCTCCCGACACCCAGGAAATTCATGACCTCGCTGCATCCACCGCATCCACCGATACCGACTCCTTGTTCTCGACGTCTCATTGCTCCCCTCCCCCCTCTCCCCCTTCCTCGGTG
>SEOQ01000755.1:0-13662 GCA_004679275.1 Dentipellis fragilis
CGACGCAGCGAGCACAGCCGCAAACGCCCAGGGCAAGGCCGGAAACGGCGTTGGCCATCCCAACGGGCAGACGAACCCCTCCATCAACGTCTCCAGCCCGAACGGCGACCCCGTAGCACCCAGTGGCAGCGGTTCGCGGCCTGTTGCCTCGGCGGCGGGAACTAACAAGCTTTCGACCCAGGGACCGACGTCGTCCGACGCCAACCCGTCTGCTGCGCCATCCTCGTCACCGTCCTCATCCCCGCTGAACAACCACAAGCCGCCTCCACTCGAAATCCCCCCCACACCCACCATCCTGAAYAATACCGGTTCTCTGACGTCTGCGTCTGCGAGCAGTGTGCCTTTAGGCGAATCTATCGGGTCTGCCGGATTAGGAACGGGCAAGGACAAGCTCAAGTCATTCGATGTGGACGACATGATTCAGCGGCTGCTCGACGTCGGATATACAGGCAAAGTCAGCAAGTCGCTCTGCCTGAAGAACGCCGAGATTGTCGCTATATGCCAGGCCGCGCGCGAGGTGTTCCTCAGCCAGCCGACGCTCATTGAGCTCTCGCCGCCCGTCAAGATCGTGGGCGACGTGCATGGGCAGTACTCGGATCTCATCCGTCTGTTTGAGATGTGCGGCTTCCCCCCGGCCGCGAATTACCTCTTCCTGGGCGATTACGTCGACCGGGGAAAGCAGAGCCTGGAGACGATTCTGCTCCTGCTGTGCTACAAGATCAAGTATCCGGAGAACTTCTTCCTCCTCCGAGGAAATCACGAATGCGCGAATGTCACACGAGGTACGCTGCTAGCTGCCTGGTCTAGACACGCGCGATGCTAATTATATATGCAGTATATGGCTTCTATGACGAATGCAAACGGCGGTGTAATATCAAGACGTGGAAGACATTCATCGACGTGTTCAACTGTTTACCTATCGCCGCCATTGTCGCCTCGAAGATCTTCTGCGTCCACGGCGGCCTCTCACCGTCGCTGCAGTCCATGGAGGATATCAAGGCCCTCCAGCGACCCACGGACGTGCCGGATTACGGGCTCCTGAACGACCTGCTATGGTCAGACCCCTCCGATTCGGCGCTTGACTGGGAAGACAACGAGCGAGGAGTCAGTTACTGCTTTGGGAAGGCGATCATAAACGACTTCCTCGTTCGTTATGACATGGACCTGATATGTCGGGCGCATATGGTGGTTGAGGATGGGTATGAGTTCTGGAACGATCGGACGTTGGTGACTGTGTTCAGTGCGCCTAATTATTGTGGAGGTAAGCCTAGACTACTCTCTGCAGCGTGTGTGTTGACTCATTTGTCTCATCAGAATTTGATAATTATGGTGCTTGCATGAGGTATAGTATCTCTGTTGAGTGTGAAGTGGTGTCACGGGCTGACGCGGCGTTTGCAGTGTATCGGAAGATTTGTTATGTGCCTTCGAGTTGCTCAAGCCACTAGATGGGCCCGCATTGCGGAAGGAAATGACCAAGGCAAAGCGGAAAAGGTCCGTTGAACCTTCATGATGCAGGCATGCCCCTCTCATGCTTTCCCGGCCCCGCAGTATGATGAGCGCCGCTTAGGCTCTCTGCAAGTGCTCCAATTACCGTGGGTTATACGATTATAGTTGAAAGTTGTGTGCGGCGGCCCGGGTCTCTGTGGGGAGACCGGGTCGTTGGGCGGAGAAGCCAACCTCTGTCGCCTCATGGAAAGGGCATCCTTTTCGACATCACCGCGCCTCCCCGATTCACACATTAGAGGCCGTCGACAGGGTGCCAGAGCCAGGACTGCGCCTACATACCAGTGCCATCTCTTGATTGCATTCCACCCCATCCCATCCCATCCCCATTTACGATCCCTTTTTTCCATCTCCATCTCATTCACGTCGTCGGTGTCGGTGCATGCTTTACGAACGTTTCGTGTACAAGGCTGGCTGCCGTCATTCCCTCCGTCCCGTCTCCATCTCGCTATTTCCGTTCTACTACTCCTACTCCTACTTCTGAGGGCCTTTCGTGTCTGTGTTTCTGCTCCTGTTTCTGTTGATGTTTATGTTGATGTGCGCTTTCCGGGTTCTTCTTTCTCCGCCACCTGACGCTCCTTACTATCATGTTTATTTTCTCATTGCAATTGTATACTCTGTGACAGGAACTTGGAATGAGAGGCTTTGCATGCATGATTCAGATCTACACCTGAGAGACTCGTAGTCAGTGCACCGCGCAGTTCAATTGAGCGCCACAGCCGCGCGGGCGGTGCGCGTCAGTACTACTTGTCACGCGTATGACTGTAACGCGCTGCGACGCGTCAGTTGAGTCGATGCTTGCTGCACGCGTCGCGCGTCTCAGACTCACCAGCACCAGCATCAGCACCAGCACCACTGTCTACCGCTACAAGTACATGGGCCATCAGCAAACTCTAGGTCAGGACGCGCGTTGTCTGTTTACCTATATATGTGTGAAACTGTGCTGATCCTGTTGTTCTGCTCAAGGCAAGTTCTTCGAGATGCCGCCGGGAAAGAAGGGTCCGCAGCCACATCAGGCTAGTTTGGCGGATATGTGGGGCGGGGGGAAGAAGAAGGAGAAGAAACCAAAGGAGGAGCAGAAGGAGGAGAAAGAGAAAGAGAAAGAGAAAGAGGTGGAGGAGAAGGAGGAGAAGGCTGGCACGAGCGCGTCGGGCTCTGTCAAGGAGGAGGGAAAGAAGGGGACAGATACCGTGACGGATCCTTGTACGTCCATCTCAACCGTGTTTGTGTCGTGAGTGCTGATGGGCGCGTCTCTTTGCGCTGCAGTCACAGTTGCGTCTGAGAACGCGAAGCGCAAACAACCGAGTTCGCCAGCTAAATCGCCAGGTGCGTCTCACAGTCGTTTGGGTATATGTGTAGCTGCGGCCGTGAATTGACTCTGTATTTCCTAGCTCGTTCTGCGCAGCAGCCGCAGGCGAAGAAGCGCCGCGTCATCGAGTCGGACGATGAAGAGGGGGCTGCAGGTAAAGGCAAAGGTAAGTTAGGGATCAGCGCGCTGTGGTGGATGACGATTGACGGCTGTGGTTGTATAACAGTGAGTCGGTCGCGGAGCGCGAGTCCTGCTGCTCCTGCGGAGCCGCCGCGCAAGCTTGGTCCTCCTAAAGGCAAGGGTAAGAAGCCTGCGCCGAAGGCTGCTGTGGAGGAAGACATGGAGATGGAGGAGGATGACACGGATGCGAGGGAGGCTGCTACTGTGAAGAAGGAGGTCGCAGCTGCAAAGAAGGAAGTTGCGGCCACGAAGAAGGAAGCTGCAGTCGCGACGAAGGTGGCGGCGTCTGCGAAGGGCAAGGGCAAAGCGAAAGATAAGATCAAGAAAGTCGAGGAGGAAGAGATGGAGGTCGATGAGGCGGCGGCGTCTACGTCTGCTGATGAAGGCGCGGAAGAGCTCGAGGACGAAAGTGAAGAGGAGATAGAGGAGGAGAAGGTCGCGTCCAAAAAGTGTGTCTGTCTCGCTGTCTGCTATCTCTCTGTTTGGGTAACTGAGACGGAGATGGACGTAGCGCGGAAGCTGCGCTTGACCGAAAAACGGAAGTCGACATCCCTGGCGGGTGGAAAGTCGGCGCACCGTATGCATATCTCGCATTTTCTGTCTGCGACGGTTTGACTTAGGTGCCATCCAGAGTACCGTACGCGGCATTGGCGAAGACTTTCGCGCTCATCGAGGCGACGACCAAGCGAATAGAGAAGACGTCCCTGCTTACCAGCCTGCTGCTTCTCGTGATCGAGAGGAGCAAGGAGGGAGACGCCGACTCGCTTCTCCGGACTGTCTACATTTGCATCAATCGGGTAAGTTCCAGGTTGAGACTGATGATTTTTTCTCTAATGGTATCAACTCTACATTCAGCTGAGTCCGGACTATATCGGCATCGAACTGGGTATTGGCGAGAGTATCTTGATCAAGGCTATTGGAGAGTCGACGGGGCGCAGTCTCGCTATTATCAAGTCGGACCTCAAGAAGGAGGGCGACTTGGGTCTCGTCGCTATGGTCTGCGGTCTCCGTTCTACTACGGCAACATCTGAGCTCATATTCTCACCATACCTACAGAATTCAAAAAACATGCAGCAGACACTCTTCAAGCCCAAACCACTCACAGTACCATTCGTCTTCGCGAACTTGAAAGAAATCGCGCTCAGCTCTGGGCATTCTGTAAGCTCTAACTATTCGGCCTTTTCACCCTCTCCTGACGCTGACAATCCACTGTTTAGTCGCAAAATAAGAAGGTGTCTATCATCACGAAGTTGCTAGCAGCGTGCCAAGGGCAAGAAGCGAAGTACATTGTCCGCAGTTTGGAGGGAAAACTCCGCATTGGCCTTGCAGAGCGCACAGTGCTTGTCGCGTTGGCGCATGCGGCCGTTCTGGCCGAGCAGCAGCGAGGTAAGCGTTATGAACCAGAAGGGATGTTGTGAAGTTAATCGTCTTTCTAGCATCGAAGAAGTGGAACAAGGAGAAGCTTGCGTCTCGGCTGGAGGAAGGTGCTCACGTTGTGAAATCGGTTTATAGGTATGTACTTTGCTCATTTGTCTCGTACAATTGAGCCGCTGATTCCAATCACGCCTGTTCGCAGCGAACTTCCCAGCTACGACAAAGTGGTACCGGCACTCCTCGAAGTCGGCATCGCGGGTCTACAGGAAAAGTGCAAGCTGACGCCGGGCGTGCCGCTCAAGCCCATGCTCGCGAAGCCGACGAAGGCCATTGGCGAGGTGCTCGACCGCTTCGAGGGCAAGCGCTTCACGTGCGAGTATAAATACGACGGCGAGCGTGCGCAGGTGCATCGGCTTGAGGATGGGACAGTTGGTGTGTTCAGTAGGAACTCGGAGGATATGAGCAAGAAGTATCCGGATCTTGTGGAGCAGCTGCCTCATGTGGGTTATATTGAACGCTCTCTACGCTATGTCGGCTGCTGATTTCTTGAACTTCGGTAGTGCATCAAGGAGTCGACCAAGTCATTTGTCATTGATGCAGAGGCAGTCGCCATCGACCGAAGCACAGGCAAACTCATGCCCTTCCAGGAGCTGAGCAAGCGGGAAACGGACCGGAAGGACGTCAAGGTCGAGGATATCCAAGTCCGCGTCTGCCTGTTCGCATTCGATCTTCTCTACCTAAACGGCGAGGTGCGTGCATGCGTCGAGTCTTCCCCGTACGAAGGGCAGTATATGCATATCTGAACTCTGACTCGCCGCACCAGCCATTGCTCCATCGCGATCTCACTGAACGACGAGAGCTCCTACGGGAGCACTTCCAGCCCGTCGACTTCGAGTTCCAGTTCGCCAAGTCCTCGGACAACGAGTCGACGGAGGATATTCAGGCGTTCTTGGATGAGAGCGTCAAGGACGGCTGCGAGGGCCTGATGGTCAAGATGATGGAATCCGAGGCCAGCCACTACGAGCCAAGTCGACGCAGTGTCAACTGGCTGAAGGTCAGTTCCACACCTGCCTTCTTCCTTCCTCCTTCCTCCAGGCCATACTGAAGATCGTTTCGCACTGCAGCTGAAGAAAGACTACCTCGCAGGCGTCGGCGACTCGCTCGACCTGGTCGTCGTGGGCGGGTACTATGGCAAGGGCAAGCGCACGAACGTGTACGGCGCGTTCCTGCTCGCGTGCTACGACGCAGACTCGGAGGAGTACCAGACGATCTGCAAGATCGGCACGGGCTTCAGCGAGGAGGCGCTCGCGGCGCACTGGGACGTGCTCCGGCCGCTCGAGCTCGAGAAGTGCCGCGGGGACATCAAGGCGGGCGGCGCGAAGCCGGACGTGTGGTTCGAGCCGCGCGTCGTGTGGGAGGTGCTCACGGCSGATYTGAGTCTGAGTCCTGTGTATACTGCTGCGATGGGATTGGTGGGTCACTTTGTGCACGCGATCAGCGTTCGGCCGTGTGCGTGCGTTTCATCGAACGACTGAATGACTGTATGTTTTTTGGTTGGCAGATTGACCAACGGGGCATCTCGTTACGGTTTCCCCGATTCATTCGGGTCCGGGACGACAAGAACGCTGATGACGCGACGGGGCCTGACCAAGTGAGTGTCATGTCTGTTTGTTGGGGACGGCGATGCGGTGGCTTACGGAGACGCGCAGATCGCGGAGATGTATGAGCGGCAGGTGCTCGCGCAGGGGAGCAGCAAGAAGCAGAAGGGCGACGGGGACGGGGATGACGGATTTTGGTGAGCGTAGGATCTAGGCAACTGTAACTGTAGCGTCGTGTACAGTGCTCGGTATACTGTATATCATGTCGCGCGAAGAAGGATAGATACCCAGAAAGCTCCAAGATATTATAAGATACAATCTATATGGTGGTGCGATGACAGCAGGACAGAACGTAGAGGTCACTTGGACGGCTCGACCTGCGCTGCCTTGACGGCCTCGAGCACCTTTGGTGCCGCCAGCTTTGCCTTCTCCTTCTCCTCCTTGCCGCCCCGGTACCAGTAGTTGACGAAGCGGTACTCTTGTGTCAGCTGGGCGGCGGCGTTGGTCGCATGGCAGGCAAAGAGGAGGTAATTCCGGGGCTGCACGCGCCATGCTGCAAGGAAGAGGTGAGATCCAGGGGCATGTGCAGAGGGAAATGGGACAGCATACCGAAGCGCATGAACACCATGCTACAGCAAACTCCGTTAGGGTGGGTGCGAGGAAGCAGCGCAGGACCACTCACGAGTAGGACGCAAGGGCCGTGGTCATTGCGCCAGAGATGACCTCTTCATCCTTCTGCAGGTCCGCAAGGGCGGCGAGAGGCAGGCCCCAGTTGGCTACCTGGAGGAAAGGCAAAAATGTGAGCTGTCATGCATTCATGTTGCATGCACGCAGCGCGCGAGTAATAACGAACTGGGCCCCAGAAATGAGTGCCTATACGATGCGTGCGTTAGCCAGCACACACATAGAAGAAATATGGGGACTGACTGAAGAAATATTCGCGGGCAGCAGGGGAGCGAAGCCAGTGGACGAAAGTTGAGGCCATGGTATACGGAGACAAGTGTGGATTAGACGCGCGCTCGCATCTCTCTCACTTACTTTCCGGCGCGCGCGGGGCCCCAGCGCTGACTCCCGAGTCTGCGCCTCCCGCCCTCTCTCTTCTCGGCGGCGACCGACGCCCGCCTTGCTAGTCCCCGCCGCCTGATTTCACGTCTGCCCTGCAAAGCTACGCCGTCTTCCCCGCCTTCCCCGCGTTGTTCCCCAATGTCCAGACTCCGAATCCGAATTTGGAAAAGGTAATAGGGCACGTTGCCCTCCTCGGCGTCTTCTCTCCTTTCTCCCCACCTCTCATGTCTCAGTACTACCAATACCCGTCCTACAACGGCCAGCCACAAGCATACCAGTATACCCAGCCCTACTACCAGCCACAGCAGCAGCAGTATGGCCAGCAGCCCATGGCGCAGTACGCCGCCGCCGTGCCCTTTCCAGCGGGATACACCTCGCCTGCTGTCCAGCAGGTGCAGATGCCGGCACCACAACCGCAGGGCCAGCGTACACAGACGCCGTATCCGGCACGCAGGCACACCACCAGCAACCACCACCACAACTCAAACAGCGGGGCCGCATCGAAGCCGCTCAAGCCTGCGATTAGAAAGGTCGAACGCTCCAAGACCGCTGCTGCCGCCATTGCCGTGAACCGAAGCCGGACGACGTCCGGCGGCGACGCCCGACCCCGCCTCGAGTCGCTGTCGCGCACACGCACGAACTCGAGCGTCCGCGTGGAACCAGGTGCGCGCATTCCGCCCCGCGAGCCGCGAGCCGCTACTACCCCCGGGCGCGTATCGCGCATCGCTCCGTATCCGAATCGCTCACGCATCCCCACACGCGGCACAGACCACATATTCCTGTCGATCAGCGCGCCGAACGACATCGACGTGAGCAACATCGCGTACAAATCAACCATCGAAGAGCTGAACCAGGTCATCAGCGCCTGGTGCGCGTCGTCGTGGTCGCCCGGCCCGCCGCGCGAGATGATCACGAACAACCACTGGCACGCCCACTTTTCCGGCGGCCCGTGGAATATGCGGCCGCAGGATGCTGTGAAGTAGGGGCTTTCTGTAATTGCGCATGTTCATTCGCGATGTCGATGCTTTCCCCTGTTCGTTAGCGTTCAACGGTTGATCTGCAAGATATTCTGGGCTCTGGGTAACCAGGTCAGTCGCTCGTCCTCCTTGCAGTACCACGGGGGAACTTGCTCATCTGTACATGGCAGGGCTACGTCTATCTAACAACCATAGACACGGGACACGCAGTAAGTACCAAGCATCGATGACACATCATCGCACCCCGATACCCCGATATCTCATTCTTGCGGTGCCGTACACACAGTTCAAGCCACCGCGCCTCGTCTTTGTGAAAGCGCCCGCTGACCCCGGGGCCCACTTCTTCACGATGATGATCAACGGCGCGGGCGACACGATCGAGTTCGTCGACCCCCCAGCGGCAGTGAGCCAATCGCTTGCGCTCAGCCTGCGCACGGCGTTCCCGCACCGCATCAAAAGCGACAATGTCGCCGAGGGCCAGAACGTGCTCTATATCTACCTGAAGAAGGGCATCGACGGTGAGTGCTGCCCATCCTCTGCACCGGATTTCGGCTCTCATTGACCCCCGTGTTCTATGCCTTGTGTTTCGGGTCCCGCATTTCGTGGTTTGTGCTCCAGCGCCGGGGATGGACAAAAACCTGTTCCTTGCACACATCCTCAAGTTCATCAACGACATGGCGTTCAAGCTCGACGCGAGCGTGCCGCTCGCACGGCGCGGCATCCTCGGGCTCGGGAGCAGGAGGGAGGTCTGGATATTCAAGGGCTCGCCCATCTGGTGGACTGCACAGCGCTGATGACACGCTTTGCGATTCGGATTCGGACGGTCTCGATCTCGATCTCAATCTCAGTCTCTATTCTTCAGTATCCCATCCCATATATGCGGTGCTCTCTTGGTCTCCTGGTGGCCCCTTCGTTTGGCCGTACTCGCTACTAGTCCTGGTTCTGGTTTTCGGCTCTGGTTCTGATTCAAGTTTTTGGTTTTTGGCTTCTGGTTTCTTGTCACTGATGATGATGATGATGACCCCATACGCCATACACCACGATCCACGATCCACAATCCACGATCTATGATGTATTCATTATGCATGATCCTCACGACTTCTTGCCCATAGCCGATAGCTCCTACTCATAGCTCATAGTCCGTACCAGATCCCCCTAATATCGCTACTCATCCCGCCCCATATGCTTACAATACATACACATACACAACACATATACACACACATACATACAGAGCAATCCTGGATCTGGATCTGCCCATCGATACCATTACTGCTGCCGCACTCGCCGTCACCGTTACAGCTACCGCACTCGCCGTTACCGCTACTGCATTCGCATTCGCAGTCATCGACACCGATACCGACACCAATACACATCCAATCGTCCATAGAGAATATGTTCATTAGCCGCATGCACACCCGAAGGAATGCAGGAATGTCGGCACAGTGGTAAATACGCAAGCTCGAGCCAAAGTCCAAAGTCCTAATATCAAGAGACAGTCCTAAGTCGATAGGTATGGATGGATGGATGGTGGTAGCTCGTAATTCGTGGTGCAATGCAAGATGCAAGAGAGGGGGGAAGTGTCGATGATGCTGCCGAGCCGGAGGGAATGAAGCGCGAGGCGTAAGGCGTAAGGTGTAAAGTGTAAGGTGTAAGGTGTGACTACAAATAACATTATGTTATGTTATATAGGCTACAGGCCTTCGTCGACCATATCCACATCCAGACGCGTACGCGCACTCACTACTCAGTCCTAGAACTAGGAACTACTTAGTCAAGCAAGATAGTCCGTGGATCCGCGCCGCGCGCCGCGCGCATGTTCGTGATGCCGCCCGCGACGGAGCTCATGCTGTGCGCATAGAAGTACGCGCCGCGCGCGAGGATGGCCTGCTCGACGAGCGCGCGGACGTCGGTGAGCATGAGCGCCCAGCCGAACGCGCGCCGGTCCTCGATCGTGAGCAGGTCCTCGAAGAAGACGGCCCCGTGCGACGCAATGATGTCCAGCGCGTCCGGGTCGCGCTCGTCCGTTGCGATGTAAAATCTGGGGGATGTGAGGTCAGGTTGTGACGAGATGGAAGACGGGGGGTGAGGGGGGTAAGGAAAGAGGGGTGAAGTGAAGGCTTACGGGTCGTCGGCTGCGGGCACTTCGCGGTAGAGCTGCGCCTGGTCAGGCTTCACGTTCGGAATATCGTACGTCGTCAGATTCGTAAGGTTCTGCAGTATCTCGCGGCCAGCATCGAGGTGCTGCACGACCCTCGTGATATGCGCTTCCGGCGTGTTCTCCATCGCCCATCCGAGTCGGACGACTTGCGTGCGCAACATGTGCCATTAGTATCTCGCGTTTCATGTCTGACGATGAGGGGAGCGGACTCACAGTCCCCGCGGCGCATGTGCGCGCCCATCCACAGCCGGCCCTCGGTCAGCCTCGACATGCGGTTGTCCAGCTTCTCCGCGAGAGCGAATACCTTGTCGACGGCATGAAGGTGGAAGAGCACTATGCGCGCAAAGTCGGCGCGGGTTGCGGTTGTCGTGAAGCGCAAAGCGCCCTATACGCAATCAAGCGCCGCGTCAGCGATATATACAATATACTAGGATGATCCCGCGGGGCCGTACCGGTTTTCGGCCCAGGTGCGTTTCGCCGGCGAGCAGGAGCACGTCGTCTTTGATGTCCTTGTACTCCTCGACCAGCCCGCGGATCGTCCCGCGGGGCGCGACTTGCCGGACGGGATCGACGACCGTTTTTGTGTAATCCATGCCGAGGCTGGATGTGCGCGTCAGCATCAGGACACACAGTGGATATGCTGATAGCGACTTACGCGCCCCTGAAGGTGTACAGGACCTCCCAACCGTTGTCCAGCAGGACCTTTTCGAGATCCTCGTCGGACTCGACGTCCCAGGTCTCGTCGCCATCGCCGGCCGTCAGCGCGCCGCGCGCCGCCTCCCAGTCGAGCACGAATTTGTTCTCTGGCAATGCGGTCATGAGTAATTTGAACGCCGGTGTCTCTGTCTGTTCTGCCCAGCGGCCTGTCGGGCCCGTCTCGTCAGACATGCTCGCGTGGCTCCAGTGCCCGCGCAGCTTCATGTTGTCCGGGATGGAGTCGACGCGGATGGAGCCCGTCGGGTCGTACCACTTGTTCTCGATCACGAAGAGTGAGGGCGTCTTGGACCCGTTAGTCTCAAAGACGGTCGGGTTCTTGTGGTACGACTCGCGCTGCCAGGCGCCGTTGCTGAACTCCGTCTCGAGGGGCAGCCCGTGCAGGCGCAGGTAGTCCGAGACCAGGATGGAGGGGTGCGCCTGGCGGAGGAGCGTCATGTTGAGCATGAGCGACATCGGGATGCGCCAGCCCATCTGCTGCTCGAGGGGCAGCGAGGACCATTCCGACCAGCCGATCGCCTCGCCGCGGTTGACCATGGGCGCATAGTCTGCGCAGACGGAGCTGAAGGGCCGCGAGCAGAGATTAGATGCAGATAGGGGCGATGGCCCGGAAGGAAGGGGCGCACATGTTGTACTCGCATGCGCGGGCGTAGACAAAGGACGGCAGGACGAGGGTGCGGTTGAGAAGTTTTGCTTGGATTAGAGCTGCTTCGATGATGTATCGCACCTGGAAGAAGCGGGCGGGTCGCGGTTCGTATGCAGAGAAGCCTGTGCCTAAAATAGGGGACTCACGTTGTTCCACCCCAATCCGAGACTGAAGTCGCGCACAAAGTAGCCGGAGGTGCCAGCGACGAGGTCGCGCAGCTCCTCCACGGTGAGCTCGTCTGGGCGCGCATCGGGAACGGTTGAGGGCGAGGGTAGGTGAGAGTGATCGGAGGGCGGCGGCGGCGGCGGATAGGGAAGGGCATGGTCGAACACGTTTGGCGTCGGTTCTGGACGGTGAAGGCCCGGCAGGGACTTGGAGAAAGGTAGAGCAAGCTTCCACTCGTTCGAAGCAGGGGCTACGAAGAGCGAGAAGAAAAGAAAATGGAAGAGRATGCCGGAGAGGGCAGCCGTTCCGAAGAAGAGGCCGACATTATTCGGGCGACCGAAGGTTGGAAGAAAGCGGCGGCGTGGCTTGGTAGAATAGGGCGGGGAGTCCGCACGAGTGGGGAGGAAGGGGGTGTGGTCGGACATGTTCTAAGGATGCAGAGGCAGCATGCGGGGGAAAGTAAAGAGACGGAGGAGCACAGCCGTCGGCGCGGACTCAATGGCCCTGCCTGGGTTCGATCGTCCTCACTTTATAACATCTCCCCAGCACTGTCTCTCCTTCCCGCCACTCCGGTCTCTATTCGCCAAGCGCCTCTATCCGCCTTCCGAGCATTCTTACCCGCACCGCTGTCTCTCTTGGCCACATTTATTTCTATTTATTGTCTCTTTTTCGTCTGCGATACGCGTCTATTCCACTACCCCCCTTCGCAACAATCATGGCGCTCGTCGTTAATCATCAGTGTATGGAGAGGCAACTGCATCAGCCATGAATCATCGGCATCTCAGAATGAAGCGCTGACTTCCGTGTAACGGCCTGATGACCAACGCGCCGTCCCCGGTCGCGCTGCAGGACGTCCATTGTGATCCATCTGGGACTCGCAACGTCTCCTGCTCGGTGAATGACCCGGATAATCAGCCTGTATAGGGCTTGAGTGCCTTGGAAGTATGACCAACGCCATCATGTGCGAGCGCGCCTGTTACGAACAGACCTGGCTGGATTGCGAGATGTTCTCTCGACTGCTTCCATCTGGCTATCAGTCCTACGTGAAACGCTAACATTGGCCACACAGCGGGATCAGTCGGCGAATTCAAACATAAGCGCTAACACCGTATGATGCTGCCCCTGTACCTGTCATCACGGCCTCAGAGCGTGAGCCCTATCGTCCTTCCGAGAATGCGGCATCTACATGTCATAGACATGTCTGCGCGAGTCTATACAAGGTATTCTATTAGATACTGCACGCAGACGGTCTGTCAATCACAAGCTCGGGTACCAGCATAATCAGAGCGGCTCACCTGTACGCGTACATACATATTTACACCATCTTCACCACCTTGCTGCCATCGACGAGCCCCGCCAGGCTCTTGGCAACCACCTTCCCGTCCACCTTGCGCTTCAGCAGCTCGTCCCACCACCCGAATAGGAAATCCCGCGCGATGAGCTTGAACCACGGTGTGAACGAGTTTCCTGCATACAGCATAAGACGTGAGCATGTCCCTTCCTTCCCAGCCCGCCCGCGGGACAGCGCTGCGTACCTGGCGCGTCGAACATGGCCTGCAGCTCTGCCTTGTCCACATACTTGTGGTCCCGAATCTCGTTCTCGTTCGGCGTCACCGTCACGTCGCCCGTGAAGAACAGAATGTAGTCAACTGCAGCAGCATACCGCCTGTCAGCAAACGTCACTCATTTCATTCTGACACCCAACACACCTTCGTGCTCGCCCCACATCCCATTCGACGGCGCAAGATAGTGTATCCGCGTCAAATACTGGAACTCATCGACGGGCGTCTGCTCCTGCGGGATGCCGAGCTCGTGCTCGAGCTTGCGCGAGGCCGCGACGCGAACGCCGCGCTGGTCCTTCTCGTCCTTCTCCTCCGCGAAGTCGTCGAGCGGGTGCGAGCAGCACGTGTTCGTCCACATGTCCGGGAACGTGATCTTCTCCGTCGCGCGCTGCTGCAGGAGCAGCTTGC
>SEOQ01000756.1:0-13631 GCA_004679275.1 Dentipellis fragilis
ATAAAGAATACATGTTAACTTAACAATTAATGGTTCTGATAGAGATCCATTTGGGGCTAAGACAAGTCGTTATGGCCCTCATGAACTGGGCTATAGACGTGCCACAAGCGCTTTTACAAAATGATGCGAAACTGTTCCCTACTAATTGAATTTGATTAAAGAGTTATTTAGGTAAACTTTGTGAATTTTAATTCTCTTTTTTCTTATTAGTCAATTAGAATTTAATTCTTTATTTATTAAAGGTTAATACGGGAAATAAGGAAGAGCTAATCATCAAAAAAAGTGAAATTATATATTTTTATTGGATTGTCATCTGCAATTCGGTGACATGAAAAAGGAATTTCGAGTAATCGTTGATCACTACCGCAACGGTGAAGTTGGCATTCGTGATGAACTAACCGTCTGTCGCTGGGAAGAAGCTTATAATGGAGGAAATACAACGAAGTTTTCACTTTTTCATAGAGAGAATAGAGACTTTNTTNTTTTTCCCCCCCCCCCCCCCCCCCCCGCGGGGCTGGGCGGTACACACGACACTACACCTTTTTTTTGTATTCCTCGTTGCCAAGATCGGTCCTATTCGTTTCGGAGAAGATGTGGCAGGAATATGCAATAGAGCACCCTTTGAATCCGGCCGCTTCTTCCTCAGCCCGTTCCGCGGGTGCAAGAGACCTGTAGTAGTCGGGATCTATCTTGTTGGAGCCTGTGGGGGTAAAATCGCTATGAAGTCCAGAAAAGGATCAACAGACAGAGACGCTAGTAGGTGCGCACATCTTTCTTCGCCTGCGCGTAGGGCTGGAGTGCTTGTGGCTCCGAGTCGTGAGCGCGACAAGACCAAGGCGGTGGGGACTCTCTAGACGGCTGGGGTGACGAATCTCTCGGCCGACGAACTAGTGAAACGGCCAGGTCAAGTCATACTGCACAAAGAAGAACAATATCTCACAAGTCGGCACATAGCATGCGTCGTGGAACGCCCCAAGCGACAAAACATTGCTGTCCGACCTGATAGCTCTCGTCACCTCAGCTATGCACGCGTCGGACAAGCTAAAACCAAGAGATATCCAGCAAGACGGACGTGGTACAAGACCTTCGCGGCGTCAGGGCCTTCAGTGAGTTGCGCATTCGACTGGAGAAGCGTGATTCGCTCTTCGGCAGCGATACATAGGTTGAAGGCAGTGACGGACGACGTCAGTGCTGTAGTGCGTGAAGGGGTACTCAGATAGAGGCTAATTTGGATCGCCTATGAGTTGTTCGCTGTAGCTGCTCATATACCGAGGGGTTTTAGGTCTGCACGCAGAGCGTGAATATGGCACAAATATTAGCTGCATCCAGTAGACAAGTGAAGGAAAGACACGCACCGAAGAGAAACGCAATCAGTACTCTCGAGATTCGGAGCGAGTGAGTTGGCAAGAAGACTGCACTTACCCTGTGCGACGGTCGGACTGCAGCTTCTCATACGTCATAGCGTAAGCGCCCTAATATAAGCGCCCACGAACCACTTCGGACTCGTTCTGGCCTACACACATCTTCCCATATGTACAAAAGGTCCAGTAAAGCCACCGCACGTCAACGGGAGCACCGGCCTCTCATCAAAAAAGACTTCCGAGCACAATCCGAGTACGCCAAAGCCAATGCAAGTAGTGCAGAATAAAATACATATCTGGAGCCCACGCTTCACATGCACACTTGAAGCGAAGCGCGACCGAGACGGCGACAGTGACGGCGACGACGATGATGCTACAGCGCCAGTGTGAATCAAGCATTTCCGGAATCCCATCTAAGCTTGTGCGCAGGGTATCAAGTATCAAGTATCAGCCGCGTGGAGCGGCGTTGTGGTGTGGCGTCGCGACGGGGGTGGCCAACAGAGCAGCGAGCTGCAAGCGACGCCCCAAACGATTCCGATCACCAGAAGCGCGTCGTGTCCGACGGGAACTTCTTCGACATCCGGAGCATAACGACGTTTGATGTGAGACTCGAGAACTAGCGCCTTCCGCATCAGCAAACGAACAAAACACGAGCAAAAAACACCCAGCGACGCACCCCGTTCCCNACGAACACATCCGCGCGCTCGGCAATGAGCATATCGACCGCCTGCGCNATATGCTTCTGCTCCCAATTGAGCTCCAGGTCCCTGCTCGTCGTCACGCCCTTCCACTTGGCATCCGCATGCAGCGCCGCCTTGAGCTCCTCCAGCCACTCGCGCTTCCCATTCGTGAGCACATACACGCGATCGAGCTCGCGCCCGGCCGGGCGACTCGCGCACCGCGCGCACCTTCTCCACGATCTGCGTCACATTCGGAAAGCACCGCCGCGCGACCTCCGCATACTGCTCCTGCGTCGGCTTCGCGCTGCCGCCGCCGTGGAACGGCGGCTCGAAGCGGTCGAGGAACTCGGGCATCTCATTGAAGCCCTGCCAGCGCGAGCTGTACTCCGCCAACAGGTGGCAGTGCTCCTCAAAGTCGCCGCGCCGGATGTGCAGCGCGAGCAGCCCGGGCAGGCGCGTGCGGCTCACGAGCCCCGGCTTGATGTCCGGGTGGATGAGCGCCGCGTTGGTCTCGACGGCGCTCACGACGAGCGGGGACCACGCGAACTCGGTGAGGATGGGCGAGCGCGAGAGCGAGGGCCAGATATCGAGCAGGCGCGTCGCTTCTCCAAATAGCCTACGCGACGCGCAACGGACAGTATTAGCACACGGCTGTCTAAAATTAAGTGCGCAGACGCCACGCACCAGAAATCGAATATCTGATTACTCCCTTTCATGACCTGTATGCAGTTATGCGCGACCGAGTTGATCTTCTCGACCCAGGCCTGGAGGATGGTCATCGCCGACGCGCTGCCGAGCTGGCCGTTGATCTCCTCGCTGCTGATGACCGTCTTTGTCTCGCAGATGTCGTCAAAGTACTCCTCCATGACGGCTGGCGGCGTGTGTTCCTTGTACGAGAACGGATCGCCGCCGAGGGGACCTAAGAGCCGTCGTATCAGCGACTATCGCATCAGCCGGAATGCAATGTGCGAGACGCGAAATGCTTCGCGCGATCGAGGCTCCGAAGCCGACAGGACGCCGGTGCCCACTTCTCTCGTGTGAGCTCGAACGACAGCCGCAGGACCCATCGCACCAAACACGGCTGCCGCAAATCCGTGGCGTCGCACTGCGCAGAAAGGAGCTATTTGCGGGACGGCCGCCACATCCGCAGCAACCTCGCTGGCGGGGGCGGCCACACAGATCGCGGCGCGCCGGACAAACAGGTCGGCAGAACCAGGAAGAGGAAGAAAAAACACTCGCCTGCGACCATGGCGGTCATGGGGATGTACGCCGGGATAAGCTTGCCATTATACTCGCTATATCCATCCGACGAACAGCAGTCCCAGGTATAGTTGTGGAATACATATCTGTGATGTCTCTTAGGAGAATTGTTAAAATAGAAAGAGGAAATAGGGGACGTACGATATGTTTGCCACATAAGCCAGGTGGGCGTTGAGGATGGCCTCTTGCATGGCGTTGCCCCAGCCTAGGCCTGTTACACGACGCGTTACGTATCAACACCAATGTGCGCGCGAGACGGACAAGACGCACCCCACAGATGGTTCGCCATGTACAGGTACCGCCCCTCCCTGCCCTGCGGGTACGGCAAGTCGGGGTTGTGCTGCGGGAACTGCCTCTCGCGCTCGTACCACTCGCCGAACATGGGCGGGAGCGGGCTCTCAGAGGGCGTGGCGAGCGGCAGCGGGACGCCGATGTATGGCGCCTGGAGGGTGTCCTGGCGGTATATGAAGAGAAAGAGGAAGAGAAAGGAGGCGCAGACGAGCAGGAAGCTGAGGACGCGGAGGTGGCGACGGGGGAGGGTGGTTGGCGTCGGCGTGCGCGAGCGCGGGTGCGGGCGCTCGGCATACGGAAGGGTGTCGGAGCGGGACCAGGGCATTGTGGGGGAGAGGGACTTCATGGGGGGGGATGTCGTTCAGGTAATGAGCGACGGGAGGAGGGACGTGGGCATTGGGAGTTGGGAGTCGGAGAGAAGAGAAGAGCGTATGTAGGCGCGCGTCAATTCTAGCACGATCCGCGAGGCCGGCGCCTATGTCATCGTCGTCTGCTCGTGCGCTCTGCGTGGAATGCATGCTCGTACCGCAGACAAGTGAGCTGATAAGTCGTCTTTCAAGGGCCTGTAGTACACACTCCAGTGCCTGTAGTACACAGTCCAGTGCCTGTATTGCACAGTCCAGTGCCTGTAGTACACAGTCCAGTGGCCTGTAACGCACTGTCCAGTCTCCCCTTCACACGGCACACACGCGCCTCAATTCGTCTCGTCCGTCCGCTATCTACGCGTCCCTCAAGTCCCGTCCCTCCTCTGGCTCCCTCCCGCTCTCCCTCAGGTCTCCCGCCCTTCCGCACGCCCTGTCGCCTGCACCTCTCTGCTCCCGACACGAACGCCGCATCTCCTCGTCCCGGATCCACATATCCTGCGCATACAGCCGCCTCCACGAGCTCGCGATCTCCGGCGTCCCGCGCACGGTCTCCCCCCGACAGTACGCCATCGCCATCTCGCTGTCCTTCACTCGCGCGGGCACCGCTCGCCGCGGCGGCCTGGATCTCGAAATCCTGGACGACTTTCGGGCTCGAATGTGCCGCTCTTGCGCACCTCAGTCGCCCTCAGGGCCTTCACCTTCCGTCTCTTTCAATGTTCCTTGGACGCCGTTTGCGCCTCTCGCGCCCGAATCATCAGCGTCGCGTTCGCAAAATCCACGAGGACCACAGACCATCGACGCCGTGGGCCGGACGCGACGGACGACCCGCTGCCGGCGCATTGTCCACGGCCTGCGGTACAGCATGGGCAAACCACGAAGAAGCGCCGCACACTGGGGCTTGGCTCGTCAACGCGCCCCGCCGCCATCGCGCCTTGGCACCGCTCGCCGCGGGGGCCTGAATCCCCGAAATTTGGGCGTTTTCGGGACCCAAATTCGCCGCTTTTGAGCGACCAGGAGGGGGAATTGTGCCGCAGGATCCGTGTCGTCGCGACTCCAGAAACGCGGATGTTGCGTCCGCGCCAGTCTTAGCACCGCTCGCCGCGGGGGCCGATCGCAGCATCAAGGTGCGCACGCTCGTCGCATTCACCCCGAAATTTGTCAATTTAGCGGTCTATTCGCAGGAACGCGGACATCGCGCACCAACGAAGCGCTCTGCAGAACGCGCCCGGGGCACCGCTCGCCGCGGCGGCCTCGATCCCCGAATTCCAGACGTCTTGCGGCCGCGCACAGATCCGCCTGCCCCATATCCCCTCCGCACCGCTCGCCGTAGAGGCCTGGCGCGTAGAATCCCAGCGAACCGCCGCCGCTGCCGCATCCACCCGTTCACCATCTCCCGAACGACAACGCTCAACGACGCCGTGAATGCGTCTGCGTCGCAGCACCCTGTGACGCCTTGGCACCGTTGCCGCGGGGGCCAGGTTCCCGGGAATTCCGACGTCGTTGGGCCGCCTGCGCGCACCTCGTAGGACGACGCGCAACACGCACGGTGTGGCGCCTCGTGGACCCTGAAGAACGGGATATCAGCGTCGTGTTCACAGAAAACGCGGGGATCACGCACTGTCGACGCCGTTGGCGGGGCACGCGCGACGCGATCATCGATTCGCCCACAANACATCACNCGCCCTCGCCACCACCTCCACCCGTTCACCATCTCCCGCGCAACGACGACGCTCACGGTGCCTCCTGCGCCTTGGCACCGCTCGCCGCGGGGGCCCGGATCCCCAAAATCTGGACGTCCTCCAGCGCGCGATGTGCGACTTTCGAGCACCGAGAACGGCAACGGGCGCTCGCGCAGAGCGGATCTGAGACGCCAGATCTTAGTCTCGCTTTCATGGAAAGCTGGAGGACCACGTACCATCGGCGCCACGGATCCATCCCGTCCCTCCTCCCAGCGATTGCACCGCTCCCCGCGGGGGCTTGGACCTCGGAACAGCGACGTTGAGGACGACGCGTGCGCAGCAACGACGCGCACCAGCACCACCAGCAAATCGGCTGCACGTCGTGAATCGGCGAACGACGCACATCGCGCGTGCGCTGTGCTGGGCGGCGGCATACGGGACCCGCCACTAGCCTACAGCCACGAACGTCAGTACCGGGCGCGCAAGAACACAAGACTACCGCGCACCGTCATATTCCGCGCACAAGACGCGCGTACGTTGGGCTGCGCCCAACGACGCGCGGATCCTACGTAGCGGCCCCCTTCCCACCACGTGCACCGCTCGCCGCGGGGGCCTGGATCCCAAAAAATCCGACCTCCCGCGGGCGTCTTTTTGTGTACCCCGGGGCACAACGCGCGGACGCCAGCGTCGGACGTGACGGACGACCCTACGGCCCAAACCATCAGCCCCGCGCTCGCAACAAGACGAAAAAGCCGCATACCTCCACATTCGACGCAGGAGACGCGCGTCCGTCGGGCTGCGCCCAACGATGCGCGGGGCCTACGTAGGGATGCCTTCTCCACCACGCGCACCGCTCGCCGCGGAGGCCTGGATCCGGAAAAAATGGAGGAGTGCCAGGCGGGAAATCGCAGGCCTTCTGGGTATCGAGGTAACGTGTACGCCGCCGCGATCGTGGCGGATTCGCCGGACTTCGGGCGTAGCGATTCGTGCTACGGCGAGGAAAGTGCATGGTAAGTCCCCCATTCACGCCAGAATCACGATTTCAGCTTACCTGTCTCGCAGCCGTTCCGTCGCTGGGCTTCGCCCAGCTCCTCGTCCCACTCTCGCCAGCGACCCGCCGACGACGCTGAAGATGTCCCATGGCGCGCCCCCGCGCTCGCCGCGGGGCCAAAATCCGTGGAATCTGTCTCTCCGGTGCGCGCGCAAAGCGCAGTCGTCGTGACGCTTGCATGGCGTTGTAGGCGCTCGGCGCGGGCCCGAAATCCGGTGATTTGGAGGCGAGTTATGGGTGGAGGTATGGGAATGGGCAGCGGGTGCGCTGGACGAAGGGCGTGGGGGGACGTTGAGCAACGGTACGGAAGTATGCATTGCGAAAACGGGGATACTCACTAACGGTCTCGTGCAGGGAGTAGAACAGCCAACGCGGTGAACTGCGCGGCGCGCGCTCGCATCGCACGCCGGAATGTCGCGCGCGCCACGACGGCGAACCGCTCGCCATGGCCATCGTGCAGAATCGATGGGCTAGGGCTGGCCGACGTCCTGCCGCATTGCGAGTCACTCAACGCNGTCCTGGAGCCCGAGGCTGTGGGGTGGATGTGGATGTGGATGCTTGAGGAGGTCTCAATGCGCAGAATACACGGTCTGGAAGAACACGGCCGGAATTCAGCGACGGTGGGCAGGAACCGCGAAACTGATCACTCACAGTAGGTCAGATCCCCCGACGAAACGGGCGAAGCAGACGGACAGTGCACGCGGACGCGAATCCGCCCTCGCGTGCTGCCGTGCGGTGTAAAATTGCAGGTGCGATGCCTGGCAGACCATGGTCAGTGACACGAGGAATTCGCGGGACACTGACTTGACTGACGCAGTTTACCAGGGACGACGGGAAGTAACACTGCACCAAAGAAACTGTCGACACGATGCATAGCGGCGGCAGCGCCGACGGACAGCAGGACAGGTTGAGCGGGGAGGATGGGCGAAAAAGGGAAACCAAGGGGGCCTGTCGCGGCACCCATCTTTATGCCCGCGCGACCGGCGGAAGCCTTCTTCCTCCGCTTCCCTCGCCAGCGGGCTGTTTCCCGGTAAGTTGTTCCTCCGCGATTACGTCTCGGACATTTGCGTCTCGCTCCGCACTTCCGCGGGCATGTCAAGCGCGACGCTGCGGCAGAGTCCACAGATAGGTAGTACGAGTGTACTCAACACAAATAAGATTATTCCATTGCTGCCCGAAACAGTGATTGCCTGATCCTCACTCCAAGTCTTCCAACCCCTCGAGCTCCGCGTCGGAATCATCAATATACCGCGCGCTCTTCGAATAGAACAGCTTCTTGTTGTGTCTCCCTGCCGATCCCTTCTGCAGATGCGGACGACGGTCGCCACAGTCGGATCGCAGAGCGTACGGCTTCGGGGCGATAATCTCACCTGTTGCCACCTTCGCCCGATATTCCGCCTTGCGCACGGCGACTTCTTCTTTGCTGAGCTCGACGAAGCATGTGCGACCGTCTTCCCAAGACTGGATGAGCAGCAGAAGCCGCGTGCGCCCGAGACTCACATCGCTCGGATCCATGAATGGGATATCGCTCGGCCATCCCACAATCTCCACCTTGTATCGCTCGACGATGCGAGACTGATACCGCTTCCAGGACATTTGAGCCAGCGGCTGCTTCGAGACGGTGCCTGGAAGGAAGGAGATTAGTCAATATCCAAAAAGAAAGAGCGGCAGAAGAGGCGGCAACAAAGAAAATAGGAAAGCATACAGAGATTGTGCTTGATGAGGTTGCGGAGATGCGAGCGGTTGCTGATACGCTTCCGCTGATATTCGGCTAGGTGTTATGTTGGGATCAGCGACAGAAACTGACGAGGGGAATACTAGAGACGCGCGCCGCACCGCCGTGACTTACTCTGGCCGTGGCTTCGGATTGGTGCCATCTGTCGAATAGGCTTGGATCCTGGCATTCCGAAGGCCACATTTTTAAGCTCTCGGGCAGCAGTGTGAAGGCCATGGCCAATATACCGTGAGAGGACAGGGTGACATGACACTCATTCTGGCAACCACTAATTCCTTAGGCTCTAAGCTAAATGGGGATCCTCCACCATTTATTCTGCTTTTGTCGGACTCTCAGCTCTCGGAAAAATCTCTCTTAGACACAAGAACACATGGTATTCAATAGCAGGACTGAGTAAGAAAGGGAACACATTTTCGGAGGGGACAGAGCCTCGAAGAGCAATGGGACACTTATTTTGGGACATCAGTGACAGACCTGCTTGCCGACCAGGCAAGCGAAGCTGTCTTCCGTGTTTCAAGGGTCTCAGCTTGGCAGCGGCTGAAGGAAGCCGCCGCGCAGAATTTGCGTGGGATGGCGGTAACCCACGGGCACGAGGAAAGCTTAAGTGCCGATGCTTGCACGCATCGCACTCCACTTCCCGTCGCTCCTCTCCCCGCTTCCCCTCCCTGGCCTTCCACTGTCTACGGCACAAATCCCCTCCCGCTTTTGAGATCCACTGCACAGTTTGTCCGACGGATGACCAGGGCCTGTGTATTAGGTGAGTTTCATCGGAACGGTCAAAGACGAACCCGAGAAATACTCACCGCATTTGTAGATGGCTCAGTCGAGCGAGAGCGGTTTGCCTATGCCGAGGTGAGTTTGCCATGCTGCATCGTAGACACAACATTTACTCTTTGCTTTCCTGTTCCCAATCCTTCTGCTTCACCCGAGTGCCCTGCCCATAGTGCACGTCCTCTGTTCACCGGAAACGTGACGGTCTCATCGACAGCGGTGTGTACCATACTCTGTTCCACCTAGTTCTGTATAGCTGACGACAGAGTATTGGCCAGCGCGGCAATGTCCCGCATGCGGATGGGCTGAAGCGGAGCCGGTACAGGTGAGTATTCCCTTACGATCTGATCCCTGTCTCTACTCACCCATTGTACTTCCTAACTGCCGCGTCTGTCTTCTTGCGATGACAGGAAGCCTGTTTGATACTTGTCGCTCGACTGGTGCAGTCGGATCTTTCGCCGTGCCATGCAGACCCAAGGATACTCCGTGTGCGTGCTGGCAGGGGGTCCAACGGACATGTGCGAGCTGAGCGTGAAGGCGTGATTCGGGAGCGTGAACGTCAGCTTGCGTACAACTACGACGAGTGCTGCGAGGACGGGGAATGACCCGGAATAGGCAGACGGCTGCTTGCGACTGGTCATTCTCGATTGTGGCCCGATATGTTTGCAGCATGAGAGGAGCTCATCAGAGCACTGGAGGCTGTCGTGAACCATCCATGTGCTCCGCTGAATGGCGTGAGCATGCATCTTGTCCGGACGTGTCATTCACAGTGTGCGGACTAGTCTCTAGCCGGCTCCGGGCCGCGAGAGGCCGCATGTTCAGAGGATTGGATTGCCTCGGACGGATCCAGACATGCAGGCTGTTTCGTAGTGCATCGCTTGTGAGATCGGCAATCTGGAGGTGACGCTGCATGCTGTGAATGAATGCACGGCCTGCCATTGGGGAGTGTACGGACGTTGGAGCACTGTCTCGCGCAATGGCAGCGTTGCCGTCTGTGTTCCCGGTTAGTAGATCTGATTTCAGCAAATAGACGAATCATGAGTACTGACAATTTTGACATTCCAAAGGTGGATCACAGCACCTGTCGTCCTTGTTGTTCATCCGCAATGCGGTGGTCGCTGTGGTGGGAAGCAGGAAAGAGTGCGGGCGCGGCGAACTCAGCTTGGCAGCATCAGCGCGGCGTTTTGGTCACACGCGTCAGTCTCGTGCCACACCATCTTTATTCAAACTCACGTTCGACGCACCGTTGCTCACGTCCAACCGTAGGGTTCGCAATATGAAACAAACTCGAGGTTCGCGAGAATTGATCTCAAGGGAAGTCTCTGATAATCGTATCTACTCCATACCTTTACTGACTGTAGTCCTGGATTTATTAGGGACCCATACCTACGGCAGTACAGCAGCTCTGCTCCATTGTATTATGCAGCTGACCTCCTTCCTCTCGCACACTGCAGTTGTTTTTATTAGTTTCTCGTCTTCAGCTAACCTGGTTCATATGTAGGCTCATGCCAGAGGGGTCGGGGACATCACTGGGTGAGCAGCGAGTAGTCAATGAAGAGGGTTGCGATGCAAGGGGCCCGCATCGAAGGCTGGCACGCGGCGCACCGTACCGGTCCACGGTGATCGCACTTCAGGACATAGCGGGAGGTCAACGCACCTTACCTAGCATTTTAGGAGTGCCAAGTCATAGCGTGCAGATGCGTATTCCTTTCAGTATTCACAGTAGTGGTTACTGACCTTACGAAGATGGCGCGCGGCCACACGACGTCGTGTGGTCGTCCTAACAGACAGGATTCGGAAGGGTGGCGAGGCAGCNCGAATGCGATAGCCGGTGGTGCACNNGAACATATTAGGGCTTTGCGGAGGATGCGAGGCAGCNAGTGGCATGAGGGCGTGACGATAGCAGCTGAACGATGAAAATCCGGAGGTTAGGGATTGGAAGGTAGAGGCGTCACACGGAAACGCGCAGCACAGCGGTCGAGTCGACGAGCAACGGCGTGGCAGTAGGTGGACGTGCAAGGGTATCGCGAGAGGGGAAGCTGGAGCCGGTGAACGGGCNGTTGGTAGACGCGATGCGANTGTAGCAAGGTGAGGGTCTGCTGTNCTTTATGACTGATNGCTCACGNGTCTTGTTCTTTTCGCATACCTCCCTGCTCCAAGTGTCTGACNNGCAGTNGTCGGAGCCGCGAGAACGCCTGCCGTTGGTTNCCGTGTCCAGAAATGGCGGGACGGTGGCCGACGCACGCGTCGTAACGCCCTGTCNTCGCCAAGNGTGNACGAAGGTCGGCTGCTGGCACGCTCGAGCTGTGANGATGCTTGAGGGGTTTTCATTCGGTGTCCTCTGGGTGCAGGAGTGGCGAGGGCGGGAAGAGTGTTCNACGCCGGGACTCGAGTTGGTGCGCATGGCGGGAGGAAGAAAGAGGCAACGCGCATAGCGCGCGGCTGACTTTGTGATTAGTGCGATCGGCGCGTCTTGCTCGTGCGTCTGGGTACGTCCGCATTCTTATTCAAACTCTTCATCGTTGCTCATCATCAAATCTAATATATTCATGGCCCAAGCAAGATTTTCATTCAACGAACTANGTACAAATGAGGGTAAATTTTTTCTAAGTACCTCCCGGCTTTTACTTACCGCCGTGCTAGTCCTTGACCGACATGGCACTCTCATCCGCGAAGTCTGGATATCTGCGCACGGAATGGCTGTCACCAGGNCAGCCGCGAGATTCTGTCGTCAAGAGCCAGAGCTCGGCACCACGTTCGTGAAGCTGCCCGCGTGCGATGACAATAGGTGACTGTGGACTCAGGCGGCGTGAATACGGGCCGTCGATCCCGCACTCTGAGTCCATGCCATTCTTGGCCCTCGTTCGCACTTGACTGCGGTTACAACTCGGCCGATGCGGCTCTATCGCGTGACGACGGACGCAGGCCGCGAGCGCACGAGTGCTTCGCACGACGACGAGCATTCAGCGGGGACAATGACCCTCGGCGGCGGCGGACACAGACGGTGGGCTGCTGCGATCGGGAGTGCGCCAGCGTGGCGGGGACGAGGGCGCTGAGGCCCTGGGTGTAAATGCGTGCGTGGCGCGGCAGGGCGCGCAGAGCGGCGGGAGATCCTCCCCGATGTCAGGCCCGCAGAAAGTCAGCAGGACTCGGTCTACGTGAGCGTGCGCTCAGGGAACGCAGCCGCATTGTGATCGCTCGTTGTGCTGACAGATGCAGAGGATGAGCGCCCTCGGTGACGTGAGCGTCTGCATGCCGCTACGAGCGACATAGGGGTGCTCAGGATATGTGAGCACGAGCGCAAGCGCGCGTGATGGTGGAGGGAACACATGGATACGCTGCGCGCGAAGAGCGGACAGCTCCCGGCGTACCTTTGATCCCCCACGAGCAGCCTGAGGCAAGAACGGGTAGCGTGAAGCCCGTCTCTTGAAGCCCAGAAGCATATTAGGGCTTTGCGGAGGGTGTGTAGCCGCGGCCTTTCGTCGAGTTCCTGGTGGCTCGGATCCGAGGGTAGGGACGTTACTGGGCGGCGGATGGGTGAACGGCGAGGCGCCGTGTGCCCAGAGCCGCAGTGTGTGGCGATGGAGGAAGGTGACGATGGAGGGACTGCTCGCGACGAGACTGCTCAAAGGTGAGTCTATGCTGTCGTTGCTATGAACTTTGTACTCACGAATTTCGTCCCTTGCCTACACTCGAGAGGGCTCGAGAAGGTTCATTTCGGTGGGGAAAGTGTGTCCGACGCAGAACACAAGTCGATGCGGGTGGTGGGAGGAAGGAAGCAGCAGCGCGCGGCTGACATGACGACTCCGCGTCGGCGCGTCTTGCTTGTGTGCGCGCGTTGGTCCGCATTTCTGTTCAAACTCTTCACCAATATTGCTCATCATCATACTTAGCATTCACCGCGCATACAACATTTTCATTCAAAACACTATGTACATCGGAGGGTAATATCTCTAACCATTCGTGAACCCTTACTTACCGCTATCCTGTGTAGTGACGGAAGAGCGCGTCAACAAGACGCGAGCGCACCCTCAACGTCAACACTCGCGGGCTATGCTCGGGATCTGAGGGAGGGTCAATGATTTGGATTCTGACATACTCTTTTGTCTGGGATGAGCTGGAGGCGTGGACGTGCGAGCGCGTGTCGCACAACGGCGACAAGCACATTCGCTGATCGCACGCACGTCGGGGTATAGGTTCGCCAGCGTCGTTGAGGCGGGAGGAATGAGCCGTGCGGGCTGTCGCCAGGGTCACACCGAGGTTCTGTCGACGAAGTCCAGAGCTTGACGTCGTGTTTGCGAAGCTGTCCGCGCACGGGCGCGGCGTCCCCGCACGCTGGGTCTGCGCGGTACTCTTCTGTGCCCTCCTACTAGCGTGCAGCCGCGAAGACGTCGGGGTAGCGACCGACGTGGGCGGCGAGCACACGAGCATTTGGGGG
>SEOQ01000758.1:0-13623 GCA_004679275.1 Dentipellis fragilis
GACCTTCGACTCGATGGCGGCCTTGCAAGTCGATGCAGCAGCGCACATCATTTCGTGTCGAGCCGGGGAATATGTCCACTCGCGCGGATGCATGCTTCCGCTCTCGGCTGTCGTGCAGTCGCACGCGCATGCCCCAAACCACCGTGCCATCGCGCCCCCGGCTGTTTCACCCTCACCATCGCCATCGGCCCCGCCCACTCGCCTCGCCGCCCACTCACCACTGCCGATACCGCACACGCACACGCACATGCACACGTCCGCTCACTGATGCCGTGAAGACAATGTATGCAAGGGGTGGGACAGCAGCGGTGGCCCGGGAGGCAAAAAGGTACGTTGTCTGTTCATTCGTCCGCACTTTCCAACCTCGCCCTTGCCCTTCTGTTCGCCGCCGCCCTCCCTGTTTGCTCACACACCTTCGTTGTAGCACATGCCCCCTCGCCGTCGCCGTCGCCGTCTCGCTCTCGCTCTCCCACCGTCTCTGGCGCCTGTGCGATCTCCCTTGCGCGCCGACCTCTCCTTCGCACGCGCCGTCGCGCTGCCCTTGTACGTGTGAATCATTTTGCGAGGTTTGTTATAGCAAAGTCAAGTCTAGAAACTGCTTATATCGTCGAGAACACGCAGGATCTGAAAACGCAGCTGCAGGTCTGCGGGAGTCCGCAGAAGATTGCAGGAATTTGGGTCAATTTTTGTTTCTCTTTGCCGGAGTTTACCTAGTTCTATACGACTTCGAAAGGTTCTATGTCACTCTGTGGGAATCTATATCGTGTTTTGTACAAGCTTCAGGAAGTTCGTATGAGTCTAAGAGAGTCCGAGTCGAGTCTCGCAATTCGCCAGAATTTGGGTATCTTTGCGGAGGTTCGTCTGAGTTCACACAAATCCACGTTGCATTTCGCGTGACTTCGACAGACTCTGCGGCAGCCTGTGCCGGCTGATATTGGGAATGATTGTCATTCCATGGATTCTGTCAGAGTCTGTCTGAGTTTGGGGATGCACTCTGTCAAACTTTGTGGCATTTGACGGGAGTTTGCATAAGTCGAAAGTTGATTTGAAATAAGTGGTACACCAAATCAAACTAGCCAAGATTCCGACGAAACGACACCAACTCGGTTAACCCCTGTATGACTTTGTGCGCGTTCGTATGATTCCGAGTAAATCCGGCTCATTTAGAAGTTGATTCTCGTAGGGTGTCAAGGCTGTTGGTCTCGAATCGGACTTGAATGACTGAAGTCGGGCCAACACCGGTGCAATCGGCCGGCAAATCCCGTCCGGTAGTCTCCTCGTAGCCTCTTGTCTTTCACGACCTTCAACGACGGCTAGACACAATATCTTCCTTCTCTCATTTCCCCACCTACTGAACAGCCCCATTTTTTGGACCATCCTTACGGGGTTAGCAAGTCTTTCATACACCAATACCAGTGAATCGGACTCTCACCGCATCCCATGGATTCGGACTACCGTGACTTTCCCGCGACGAAGCCTGTATGCCTGACAATCCATCGGTCTCCTCGGTGCAGATAACGTTCCAAATTACATCCCTACAGGCGTCAGTGCCAGTAAGGCGGGCTCAGAAGATATCAGTGTTGCAAATCGACGGCGCCGCTCGTACCGCTACTGTGGAATCGGTACGCCCCAGCCCGTGATGCGTGATGCATCATAGCCCGTGGGCCTTGTGGCACACCGGGGCCCTTGCGGTATGTCCTGAGCTAGCAAAGGTTAAATGGACTCTATTCTTATTGTTCGCCAGCAGGTCATGATCAGATGCGCGCCTCTGCGTCTGACCGCGCTTGGGCATCGTTTGGCACAACAGTCCCACATTCCCACATCATCCTCGCCGCGACAGGCTATAACCTCTCCGAACAGACCCCGTCAAGCTCGGACCTAGTGCACATCTGATCTTTGCTCGTCGGCCTGTCGAAGCCTCCAGTACGCGCTTTTAATAGGCTTGGCCCTCAATGCCTCATGCTGCAGAGTACACTCCCGCCTGAAAATAGCACGTGCTTCTTCTCGCTCTCGACTCTTCTCCCGCTCGACATGCCCTTCCGTTCCCATCGAAGACATCGCGCGGGACTCCGAGCTTCCAGATGAACGCGTCTAGGTGCAGACACAGGCGCGCCTACGCATCTCTGGCCGGGGCTGGTTTCAGCGGGGGCGTCGCGTACGTACGCGCGGAGCCGTCTTGGCTCGTCATCCTCGCGATCTGATAGGCTGCTGGCCGCAGCTGGGTGCAAGTACTGGGGCGCTACCCCTCCGCAACCCCCGAGCCAATTCTGTCTCTCTAAATGAGTGCGTTCATCTCCGGATCGACAGGCAGCATCGAAGACGCGTCTCGCCACGTTCCGCAGCTAGACTTTGGGGTCAAGGTGTCATAGAAGAGATTTCGCATTACACATCCGTGAACTACAGCTACAAAATTATACAACCAGGCCGCGCATTGTAATCGAATGCACCCGGTGCGTGATACCTTACTTCCCTCCCCGGCCCTCCGTGTTCTGTTCTGAAACCAAGAAAAGCGCGCCTCCCCGTCATGACGCCCGACGCAGATACATACAGGACATGACTGTGGGGTCGACGTGTCAGCGCGTACGCCACCAGGCACGCAGGACGGAGCGCGCACCTGCGAGTCTAATTGTCCTGCAGCAGCGCGGTGCGGCTGCTCTAGACCCTCTTCCACCATCTGCGAGCAGGGGCACCCCAGGCGATGTTGTCCTCGTCAAGCATCTCGGCGTAGTCGGGATTCTGCGAATGTGCACATAATTGGTCAATCTCTGGACTTGCGCTGCGAACGGCAGTGGAGAGACTTACTGGGACGGCTTTCGTCGGCGACACTTTACTAGGCGTATTTCCGGGAAACGACTATCGCAAGGTGACGTGAATACGTGACAGCCAAGTGCGCCGCGACAATGTATGGACTTACAAGTGGGACGACCCAAGCTTGAGATGGGTTGACCATTGTGGCAAGCGAGTCGCGCGACGACGCAGCCGTCGATGGTACGAAGCTCGTACCATTCGATGTCTGCCGAATCACACGTCTATCAGACAATGGAGAACTGCACGGCATGACTGCACGCACCTTTGCCTTGGTTGCTTTGCTGGACAGGAATGCACGGGTCATGGTGGAGTACAAAAGCGGGAGTGGGTAAGTTGTGCGGTGATGTCAAGTGTGCAGTGGATGCTTGCTCCGAAGCTGTGTGCAGTGGATGCTAATAGCGCAGGATATGAACGTGGCTGTGAGCTGCGATAGACGATAGGCTGGAGAGTATGTGCGGGGCGGTCTTAGCTGGTCCAGCATCCTGCACTACCTTTATAGCTGAGGGTGACTGCGACCTCGTGATATCCACTTACGGCATGTCATGACACTGCCCTCTAGCCCGCGTTGTCCTCCATCCCGCTAGCCTCGGAACGCGCGGATCGGAGCCCGGATCGTCCAGTCGAGGCGCTGGGCAGGTGGCCGAACGCATCTGGCCTGACTCTCGAATTCGAAGCCCGCGGTGACCCTAACATGTCTAGCGGTGTAAAGGAGGATTGGGATGCTGATTCCTACGCACCTCCGCATCTGCATCTCGTTCATGGATGCATCGTGTTACTCGTCGTGGAGAGAGGGCTGCTGGCAAGCAAACAACCGGTGACCTGGTCAAGTGGTTTCAGCCAACGACGACGGTTGCCATATTCGGTGGCTGCACGCTACGACGGGCGCCGCCGCGCGCACACCGAGGCGTCCTCTGTGTTGGACCAGCCATGCTGGGTAGGGGTATGTATTGTTACTGGGATCTTGATCAGCGTCAGGCGTCAGGACCAGGGACGACGCGCTGGAGAGGCGACCTGTGCGTGTGAGTCCGTGCTCTGCTTTCGGGGCGTGCGCTGTTCGCCGTGGTGGGTCGGGTGGACCTAGGGGGTGGATGCGGCTCTGCTTGCGGCGCTATCATCCCGCGCGAGAGGGCCCACCGCGTTCTCCTGCTGGTGGTAATATGCAGGGTCTCGAAGAGTGCTTGGTCGTCGGCGTGACACGGTGGGCGCAGTGTCTTCGAGGATGCCGGCGCGTTGACTGGCCGGGTTGAAAGGTTATTCTAGGCATGTGAATGAAAGGTCGTTTATGGTTATAGCTAAGTGGTTCAGGACAATGCGGGGCGTGCTGGTTCGGAGGATGACACATTAATGTCGACGTTGGCAAAGCCACAGTGTATGGTACATGGGATCGTATGCTACATTGTTCAACCGATGGACGGGCGGGTACCATTAATATTGTGTTCTTTATCATCGCAGTTGGTCGTTGACCTCCGACTTCAGCTCGTTCTTCTTCTGCGCTGCCTGCTCTGCGGTCTGTGTGAGAATGAAGGTGAGCAAACGTGGACTTGGAAGACAATGGATGATGAAATGGTTACTGACCTCCTTCGTCTTCGCCTTCACATCTTCTTTCGTCTGGCCAGCCTTCTCCTTCGTGGTGCCTGCAGAACGTATGAGTACGACATGAACGTAAAGCCCAAAAGTCCAGACCAACCTAACTTTCCCTTCGTCTTCTCTGTGACTTCCTGGCCAGTCTCGATCGCCGAGGCGAGACCCTTGCCAACCTTCAAGTTCACCTATCGCGACCGAAGTCAGAACATCAATCCTCACGAAAATTCCCAGCTCCGGCAACTGACCTCGTGCACGACCTCCTTCACCTTCTCTGCCGCCGACTTCGCCACGATGGGTGACGAATGCAGCTGCCGTACGGCGAGCGTGCGCGATGCGGCCGAAACCTGCATGCGCGTAGTTACAGCAACGCGTCTGAACATTGTGGTTGCTATAAACGTGGGGATGGAGAGAATTTGTAGAGATAAGTGGACGGTGGTTGAGAGGGCGGGATGAGGACGGCGGCGAAGGGCGCGCTGTCATTTAAATATGGTGGTCATGACGTCCCGGTTGGAGAGAGGAGGCGCTCTGACGTCACCGTCTCCATCGGAGTCCATGCCCCCCGCACAGGGTTAAGGTCTGGATGGAATTAAAACGTCGAAAATATATACTAGCTGTATCTTCCTACGATGAAGGAATGAATGGAATGTTACCTTGATGTCGAGAAGCGGGTGAAGGGACGATGATATCAATCTTAAAAAAATATGGTCATAATTACTTAGATTATCCTGATGACGATTTGGAGATGCTCGGTGATGTGCGACAACCATCGAAGCCAAATATCTCGCGGTAAAAGTCCATGTCCAAGATCCAGGAAGGCCCGAGCGTGGAAAGAAACGCGCGGGCAAATACGTATGTAAGTGCTATGGTTCGAATGCAGAGTGCTAGAAAATAAAGCGGAATAATTATAAGTCGGAACCTCCCTTCAAAATGTCATCTATAGCCCTCCGCGCACATGCAGCGTCGTACATCGGCACGCCTTCCTTGTCGCGCAGTTCACTATCCACGGGTATGCACCGTACGCCTAATTTCTATGAAGGAGGTCAGAACAGCAGATTGAGGGTGGAAGAGAGGCCGCGTACGGTGACGCGCTGCTCGTCGACAGGGACTGCTGCGCCGCGCAGATACACCAGATGCGTGATGAATGCAGATATCGGATACGTGGTCTCAGCCCCGCCGATTCCGTAGGACTTGACGTTGTTGTAGTGCGCGTTCAGGGTGAGCGTGATAGCGCTATAAAGGCAACGTTAGACAAATATTTGGTGAACTTTGGTAGGGCCGTACTTGATATAATCCTCGGCAGTATACCCTGTCGTTTCTCGGTCGTTCTTGGAGTTCACTGTACCTGTGCGTGAGCCAAGAAGAATAAAATATGTAAATGGGAGGCTTACGGAACAGGATCTTCGCCTTTAGCGTTTGCGAGCGAGCTATGGAAGATGCGACGCCGCGTAATGCAAGGCATGGGATGATGCTGCATTTTATCTAAGCTAACAGCGCAGAGCAGGCATAAAATCGCACAGCTCACCTCGTCCATAATGACCCACATGAGTACACAAGCATCTCGTTCGTGTTGAGACTAGAAAGATAGTCCGGGTTCGGAGAAGGATTGATCTCGTGGCCATACGCATTGATATAGTACAGCCCTGTGAGTTAGATTCATGTCAGCGCTATTTGTTCCTCGTTCATTCATGACAGCTTGACGCACGGGTGATGGGAGACTCGAGCGCCTCATACTCGTCTTTCTCTTCCGCCAAAAACATGATGTTCTTCGCATGCGAGATCGTTGCGCCAACGTCACAGTCTGGTGAGTCGGGAGGCTCCTCTCCGTCGCTGTAAGCGAGATTGTCCATCGAGTCATCGAAGTCCAGCGTAGACTTCGACACCGGGTGCGAGATCTCGCACTGGCCGACTAGCTTCGTGCCATTTGCCTGCAAAGACGTCTGAGATCCCAATGGCTCAGAGCATAAGTAACGAAGAAGACTGACGAGCTCTGCAGAGATCGTAACAGTGTGATTCGTCACGATTACCGGTAGGATATTCGCCTATGCCGATAAAAGCATGGGGACAGGATAAGTGGGCAGCACGCCTCCACCGAGGCCGGAAGGACGCACTTGACTGCCCGTGATTGACGAAAAGAGGAATATCGCGGATGGGAGCGAGCGGAAGAAACCTTGCGCGGCGGCGAGGAAGTAGTTCCCGATACTGCGCGTCTGAACTCAACTGCCGCACAGTCGGCACGCGGACAAACAAGAGCCATACCTCCCGTTTACGAATGAGAAGCTCTTGTGCGCTCGCCGCAGGACTTCGCTTTCAAAATAGACCAGGAAACCTGTGGCCCCTTCAGTATCCTGGAACGAAAGAACAGAAACGAAGGCTACCTCTGATAGTCTCCTTGCGGTCATTCGGGATCCCAGCCCACAACGCACTCCGCCCCTCAACGATCGCGCGCCACTCGTCCCGCGCAGACTGCTCCGACACAGAAGCGGGCAGCCTATGGGCGAGCAGAGTGCGCAGGCGGTCGAGTGGCGAGCCGGGCGCGCGGGCGGGATGAGACGCACGAGACGCGAGCGGATGTCACCTCATGGATGCATGTCAATTCCTCGCTAACACGACTTGTAGATCGTTATACACACCTATGGATGGCCCTCCCAGCACCCGGATAATCTCACTAGAGGATCCTCCGTCGTCCGAGACCGGCAGCACATAGCAGGCGCGCGTGAATGCTGCGCAGATCGCGTTGCAGCCCGTACCGCCCGAGATGATCACGAAGGACGGGCCATCTGGCTCTGGGGCATATAGAGGTTGATTTTCTGAGCCTGAGGGTGCGGGCGTGCGTGATGGTGAGGTAGGCTGGGGGTGTTGTGGCGAAGCTGAGTTTATGGGAAGGTCGAAGACGGAGGACCCGGGACTGTTGTGCAGGTCTGGCGCTGAGAGGTGGCTGCTGGCTAGTATGGCGTCGGGTATCATCGTCGCTAGAAGATAAAGCCAGAGGTCGATGGTGGAATTCTCCACTTATAGTGGACGGAAGGATAGACGTGTTCGTCGAGAAATTGGGAGCGCCTGTTATTTGAACACGTAGACCAATCACGTCGAGTCAACACCTCATAGTGATCAGTTTCACGTATCTATGTTATGTCTTGGGACGGACGTGAAACAAGGAACTTGCCTCTCTTCAGTCAATGCAGTAAGTAAAGAGTAAGCCCAAAAGTAGACGTCAGGCCTGGCAGAGGAATAGCATGACGAGTTTCCGGCCCGCCTTTGCCGCTCAGCGCTCAGGCGAGTCGTAAATCCGAGTCAACGTCAACTCCGATACACACAGATATAATTTGGCTCCCGAGGCCTCAAGCAAATTATATTACTCTTTCCGATAAGGACACAACTCCAGCACCGATGGCACCCCTTCGCCATCCCACTTGACATGCCAATCAGCTTGCTTCAGGTACTCATCAAGAATATGCACCCATTGACGGCCAGAATCCCGTTCTACCCATTCGCAGTTCTTCAAGAATATCTTCTCCAGGGGTGCCTCTCGCTGCTGTCGGTCTGCCACCGTCGCCCGTATTTCTCCGCGGAGCAGACATAGGCTTTCCTGACTTGCCCTTAATTTGAGAGTGAGCACCTTCATGTTGGGCAACGGAACAGTGTGGATGGCATCGCCCGACGGCGGCCAATCCGAAGGGCGCTTTCGTTCCATGCGAAGAAAGCGCAGGAAGGTCTGCGGCCCTCCGCTTTCGTAGATCACGTCTGTGATTCCGTCCATACGCGGGTGTCCGTAGTCCTTCAGCAGGGTCTCCATCTTGAAGTACCCACGTCCAAGACGCGGCGTACTCGCAGGAGTATCAACAAGGAATAGAACCCGCAGTGCATTGCTGTGCGACATGAGTGTCGAGAAGAAGGTAGAGAGAATGTCCGGCCGCTTGTTTTCGTGCGAGAGATACGGCGTCTGTAGCTCCACGTGCGGCCGGAAGTCCGTTTCGCAGTCCTTGCCCCTCTTGGACGTGCGAAGCCAGTTCGCTTCGGACGTGCCCGAGATGTCGACTTGGACGGAGACGTCATCATTGCGGGCACTGTGAAGAGCGAGATAGTGCGCCAAAGGGGCGATAAATTTCCATCCCTCATAACAGTATACCGTCACCGTGGTCGGATGAGGAAGCCTGAGGAGTTGCAACAGCGCAAGGCAGTCTGGGGTGAGGTCCGCGAGTTGCAGGGATTGAAGAGCAGGTAGATCGATAGCTTGGGTTGGGGACTCGGCGCAAAGCGGCAATGCATGCAGCAGGTTCAGGTACCTCAGAGAGAAGCGGGCGGATAAAAGAATGTCAAGGAGTTGTTGCGGGGTAGGGAGGTACTGGCTAGGTTTTACGCCGAATACGGCTCGTTCGGCACGTCGTGCATGATAGAGGTTCGGATATTGGACTGATAGGAAACGCAGGCCGTTTCGCAGGATCGGGGAATCCCAGGGGACCGCGCATCCTTTGAAAATGGCCGTTTCGAGTCGAGGGGCACTTCCTCCCAGTATGTCCGAGGGGACATCGATCACTATGCTGATGTCTTGAACATCTTTATGGAGATAATCTATTTGGAAAGAGTCGGGGGTGCTCCTCGCGCTGAGTGTGAGTGCCTGCAGCGCAGGGGCAGGGCGGACAAGGTCACGCAAGAAAAATCCGAGAGCTCCATGGTGTGTGCTCATTTGCAGTTCGCCCATGTGATCAGAGTGTTGCCCGACGTAGTGGCGAACGTACCATTCAAAGCCTCCAGATGGCGAGACGAGGTAGAAAGTGAGAGGCAGATCATTGTCTGAGCCGGCGGTCAGATGGAGATGAGTGTCTACCCGGTGCTTCCATCCTGTAAACGTAGCCAGCCTTGCATCCTGGTCGTTAGCTCCTACCGAGGGATTCCTGTGTAGGCTGCTCAGGTCAATGACTGTCCACAGAGCTTTGTACTCCATGAATAATTTGTTCCAAATGGAGTGGACCAGCCGGAGAGCATGCCACTTCTCTTGGCCGCATGCATCGTAGGAATTCTCATCTGAATTCTCATCTTTCCTGTATAGATCACGAAGGTTGAGTAGAATTATGAGGATCAGCTCTGCCGGAAGACCCCCGGGGTTTATGTGCACCCGCTCAACGGTCCTTTCATGGCTCATGGACGCCAAATTCAGACCTCGGGAGGTGATGTCGACGCTAGACGCCAATATAGCGCCATTTTCGCGCTCAGCAGGCACGCGTGGAACTTTTCTAAGACAATGTGAGTTTGTGGCGCTTCATATTACGAGAATCCAGGTATACGTACCCGGAATCATTTCGCAGCGACAGAGGAAGTGGTGCCGACCCATAATCCCAATCCATGGCAGGCGTTTCAGACGGCGCCAGCGACGTAGATATTGCGACACTGAAACAAAAAATAAGCCATCATAGAATGCAGTGAGACAAAACGTTCTGGTGCGCACTACGGAGCCTCGTGAACCGGCGCCCAGGGACTTGTCGTTGGATATCGGTCCTCTTGACCATATGTCAGGTCCATGGCATCCGGATCAGGGCTGGAAGCATACAAAAATAAATGTACGCATGTGAAGATGAGCTGGGATAACGTACTGAGGTTGAATCATCGGGACCTCGGATATGGTAGGTATCGCCATCTGGGGAACCTCCATCTGTACATCTTCCATCGCCACCGCTGGTGGAAATCTGAGAAAGGAGTGAGAAACTAACAAGCAAGGACTGATAGAATATACGCACGGATAGCTCATGAATGAGGGGTGAGCATAAGGATACCTAAGATTGAGTTCGTCCATCTCGAGATTTCAACAGGGAAGAGGGTGTTATGAGCGACTGCAACTGTAACAACCCATGTTTATACCTGTAGTCGCAGGTGAGTCTCTTTTTTCAATCTCAGACAAAGGAATTGGGCCGTACATGATTCCCTTGTGTTTTATATGCATCTTACGCTGAGTAGCATAGGTCTGGTTGCAGCTTCGTGATACGGAAAGCCAGCGCCGCAGAGTCATCGAGCACAAATCGGCCCGAAAAGGCAGCTATCTTTACGGATCAGCGATTCCCACAAGTAACACCGCAGTCGGATGCGCGTCCACGTATACGTTGAGGAGCAAGAACAAGGCCATATGTCTTCAAAAGGTGATTCAGGTGAACGCACTCAGAACGTACCCAGGCCTTTCTGAACACCGGCGAAGATCCATCGGAATTGTACTATGAGAGTACTGAAGACAGAAGCAGGAGTCGCGAGAAGCGAGTGAAAGCCCAGACGTCCAGCACATTCAGGTTAGAGAAAGTGATAAGTCCAATCGAATCGGAAGATGTTGGGACCCGGGCCGGCGCCGCCTCGGAGGCGCCGCGTACCGGTACTGCGCCACACTGGCACAATTCGTGGCTCGCCCTCCGATATCAACGATTATCATTACCGTGACGACCAGGATGTTCCAGTATGTCCCCGTCAATTGTTCCTAATTGCAGAGTGACTTTCACAACAATGTCAAAGTTGGCGCCATGTTCTGGTGTACTACGGTTTTTGTCTGAGTCTTAAAAGCTTAACCCTTGAGACATCGAGCCGGACTCGGATTCTGGTCTTGCACTATGGTGTAGGTGGTGGTCGTTCTTATGTCTGGAGCACTTAGTTATATCAAATTCAGACTCCAGCAGTAGGACCATCGGTGACCTTCACGCGCAAGAAAGGAATGTTGACCCTGGATGTCCAAAGTCCACGATCCGACGCTTCTGCCACGCCTGCGCAGCAACTCGATCCAAGAACCCAGACCCTATCATGCCGTTGGCATCCTTCTTACTCACGGTCAGCTCTGTTATCGTGCTAATCACTACCGCACTCGGACAAGACTGTGCTGCGTTGGCGTATTTTAATATCCTGACAGGCAGCATTGTGACGAGGCCGTGTTCGTGTTGACGGATCAGGCATCTACTTAGCGCAGACGGGGTCTTCGCTCCTCGAAACGTTGAAGTCTGTCATGCAACTCGTTGCCATCCGCACTTCGCCGCTCACTTTATTAAACGCGGTCGATCCGGTTGACTGTCCCAATATCTGTCGTCCTCCCCCTTCCACGAGACTCGAACACGATGGATATCGACAATTTCAGAGCCATCAAAGGCCTCAATACCTTCAAGCCGGATCTCCTCCTCACCGAAGACGATGTTCGAGCTTCTCTGGGCATTCTGGAAGCGACATTGAATGGAGCAGACACCGCCGGCGTTCTTGAGAGCGCCCTTCAGATTCCGTACTGTCTAGAATATATACTTTCAGGTGCGATGGCTCTTATGCATGATCCGATTCGTAGCTCAACTTTACGTGCTTTTAGCTGTCAACAGCGATACCTTTGTTCCCTTGAACGATTGGATTATGCGCCAATTCCCGACCACCATCGAAGACTATCTTTCAAACCCATTTCCTCGCCGAGCCCTGTCCTACTTGTCACTACATCTTCTGGAGTACGAGTTCGGCGAACACATTCCATCGCACTTGTGGACCTCCTTACAAGCGGTGAAATCAGCGTCGTCGTGTCTAGAAGCGCTTTGCGATCTTATCAAAAGCGGAAAATTGTTGGAGGAAGACAACGGAACCCTTCAGAATAAAACATCAACTTCAAGCCGCACTCATAAACACTCTGTGGATGCAGACGTGAATGTAAATATCAAAGCCTTCCGAGATATCGGCATACCTGTCCCGTCGAGCAAAATGGGAGCCGAGCGGGCTGCAGCTGATATCCTGGGAGGTCAAAGGTGTACCCTTGAGGTAAAATACGACCTGTGTATGCCCGCCACTAGTGCACTGATATGGGTTCATAGTCATACCTGGAGACGCTACGCCAACCAAAGCTAGCGGGCATATTCAAACATGCATACATTCCCGAAGTTGTCGCCGAGGAAGGGCTCGACAGTTTTGACCAAGACGCGATCGCGGCGTTGAGTCCCACGTATGAGATGAAGACGAACGCAAGCCTCCCTTCGACCTTCTTGCAACCGCACCTATACTCTGAAGTTGCAAAGGGCTTCGGTCCCTGGCGCATATACCTTTCGGGCCGAGCCATCCACGATCTCACAGAGTTACAAAAAAGCGATGGGAAATCCTTCCGGATAGCGCTTAACAAATTGAAGTATGTCTTGAAACCCGGCTCTATACTTCAATTTAACACAATGCTGATTGTTACCCAGGGACTTGTCGCATGGCCATTTCTCCAAGACAAATCAGAAGAGACTGACCAATGACAATGTCCCAGTCGATATTTTTGAGGCCAGACTACCCGGCGCCCCGAGAATAGTTGTCAGTTTCACTCACCCAATACTCACTGCGGCTGCATATTGATTCGACTTTCTGTAGTATCAAATCGACTGTATACAAGAGTACGAAAGCGACGTGAGCAGTTACTTTGTTTTGCCTTTCGTCTGAAGCGCTAATCAACTCATACAGGGATTCCGACAAGGTACATTGGCTCATTTTTCGTCCACTGCGTGCAACATAAAGCTGATGTCTGAATAAGTCCTTACAATCTATGGAATCTACGATCATAGCAAACTAGGGAGAGCATTTTGGGACAGATTGGGTCGTCAACGTGCTCGTGAGGGTCGACTCTATCGCAATCGGTGCGTTCCTCCATTTGCGTACTTGAGATTCCTGGTCTGGTATTGAAGTAGTGCTATCAGCTGCCGCGCTCGGTCCCACCCACGTAATACGGGAGATGACACTTACGAGCCTGAATTTTTCGGTCCAACATCGTCGCTTTCACTGAGCTCTAAGTCTGTTGACCCGATTGAAGATAATCCAGAGGATTTGGAAGAGGTGAGTCAGACTTTTCATTTTGGTATGAACACCTGAATCTCACGATGTTCATAGCTCCACGAGCTGGTGGCGTGAGTAGTCTTCGTGCAAGCAGCAATGACCCTACTGATCGCTGTTATGTAGCTCTGTGAAATATTTCCCCGTATCTCAGGTGAGAATGTCTTCTCCGTCGCTCTTATAACAATGCTGACGTCTGCCACCCCAGAACCTCTTGAATAGTGAGTGTCATGGCCGTACGGTTCACAATACTTTGGCGTTTACAACGGTCGTAGGTATCCTGCGGGATTAGTGTTTGAAAGTCCAGTCCAGTCCAGTCTTTCACCAAAATACTGGAAGACTGGGACTGCAACTGGTTGTCTCGGAGACCAAAATTCTAGCAACCAGGACTGGACTGCCAAGGACCAGTCCCAACAGGTCCAGTTGTAGCAAAAAACC
>SEOQ01000759.1:0-13592 GCA_004679275.1 Dentipellis fragilis
GGGAAGGGGTAGACGGCAGGCTGCTTACGCGGAGGGTGATCTCCTGAGACGTCAAATCAGGCGGAGCTGGATCCGACGCGGGGACGCCGGTTGCATTGTCCGCCAAAAATGAGACAAGGCTCCCATACTTGTCGATATACGCATCAAGGGTATCTGCACGTGTGGCAGCGTATCAGCGGAAGCGCAGTGCCAAAGACAGAGGGTGCGCTTGGCGCCAGCACGCACATTGCCCGAAGATCGTGGATGCGCCCTCATAGCGCTGCACGCCGTACTCCTCCTTCGTCGCGATGTAGTGCGCGTACGTGTTGGCGGGGCCCGCGACGACGACGTACGCGTCGTCGCCGAGGACGCCTTGCGCGAGGAGCTGCGTGCGCACAGCATCGCTGCGCGAATGAACAGGGAAGCCCGGTGAACCAAAGGTTGCTACTGCCAATCTAAGCAAGGTGAATGCCATACCGTAACCTTCTTCCCGCCATCGTTGTCAACTGCCACAAAAACAGCACCCATTCAGCCCAGATCTCTCAGCCCCTCGCAGCCGCACATATACACGCACCTCGCCCGGGATGATGAGCATAACGAGGTTGCCCACGCGGAACATCTGGATGTCGACCGTGTTTGGGGACCAGTTGTACGGTGTGTGCGCGTATCCCTGCAATAGATGGGCACGGTAAATTTAGACTGACATCTAGCATATCATGCGCGGCGGAAACGGGGTGGCCCCATTACAAACCGTATTCAGAAGGATAGGCTTCGGGGATTGGCACGCAGTCTGCTGTGCGTCGGGATTGGGGGTCACGGCGCCTGCCGAGCCACCGGCAGTCAGCGTCACTGTCAGCCCCCCGGGCCCCCAGAGTCTCCACGGMAGCCCGTGATAGTCTACGCACCTTTCACAATCTCCCAGAACGGGTTTCTGGACGGCGGCGCGATCAGCGGAGTGCCCCATGGAGAAGGAGAAGAGGAACGGCATACTGCGGCTGCGACGAGTTGTCACCCTGCACGAAGTCGAAGGCCCCAGGCCCGTCTCTGGTACCCGACATGTCAGACCTCTGCGGACAGCAAGAAAGCTAATGAGCAGCGTACGTCGTTCCACCCGCAAACGAAAATCCTGACAGAATTACGCCCGTCAATTCGCTTCGCACAAATTAGCATTAGACGTGACACGACGTACCCATCGCCGGCGGGCACGTCTGCACGGTGGTGCCGTTCGGGAGCGTGAATGAATGGAATGACCTGCGGGGAGCGCATCGTAAATGCCTCCGCTACGACAGAAGTAGCGGGCAGACTGAAACGCACATGTTGAGGTAAGTGTGCACGCTCTTGACCGATCCGCTGACGGGCGCTAACGACCCGCCCATGAGCGTCTTTGCACCGTCGACCTGATACTGCGCGATGATTCTGTTCGACTCAAAGTCGGACGTGCGGAACCCGGGACCCCTGCCGCGCGTGTGAGTTTCGACGATGATTATGATACAGGAAATACCCACCGGCCATGGCAGTCCTCAGCCGTGCCGCCGCAGGTCGAGCTGTTGAAGTCGCAGGCTTGGCCGTCGTAGGACTCGCCGGGGCTCTCGCAGAACGCGCCGAGGCTTCGGGCGCATGAGTCGACGGTGTGACATGTGACAAGCAGCGTGGACGTACGTATTAGGACTTGTATCGCCCACATTGGCTTTGCACAGACGGATTGGGTCAGTCGAGTGCCCGATTAAGCAGCGCAGACACCCACCTTGCGTGAAGCCCGCCACAAACGTGTTGTTCCCAGGCATCGCCGACGGCTCGACGCTCGCTGCAAGCAACATGCCGTGTTATTTAAGTTCATCTGCGCCCAGTCTCGACGCAGGCTGCAGGACAACTCACACTCGTATAGGTACGCCGCCATGCCCTTGTTGTCGCTGCTGACCAGCGTGTTGTTCTACGCAAGCTATTTTAACATCGTATCCATGCGCGAGATACACCTCATCGACATTTACCTCGTACAGACTCGTGCCATGCACCGCGAAGAAACTCAAGAACCCACGCGCGTTGCCGCTCGCATCGTCGAAACGCAGCAGCGTCAGGTCCTTGTCCTGGTCGTACTGGTACTTGGCGCGCTCGTCCGCGGGGTTCGCGAGGTACGCCGACGGGCTGCGGTTGATGTTGCCATCGACGACAGACGTGTTACCCAGGCTCAGCTTCCCCGGCGCAAGGTTCGCATGCGCACGCTGCACGGCCAGGACGGTGCCCTGGACGATTGCGTCCGCGGTCTCCTTGACGTACCCCAGTGACGTGATCTGCGGCAGCAAGTTCTCGAGGTACCCACCCACGCCGGAATGCTGATGCGTGCTGACGAGCGCGATGTTCGTGTTGTCGTACACCCCGGGGTAGAGCGAGGACAGCTGCGACACGATCGAGCGCCGGACCCCCGTGTCGCCCATCGCGATGTCTACAAATATTATGGCAGCGTGAGCGAGCCGCGCGTGGAGACGAAGGAGAGATGTGGGAGTCGTACCTGCATTGATGAACACAACGCGGTTGGAGGAGTTGGATGCGTCGGCAATAATGAAGGCGCGGCTGCGCTGGCGCATGTGCAGCCCAGTGTCGGTTTGGGCCAGCGAGGCATACCCCTGTGATGCAACGACACACGATCAGACGGGGCTCGTTACTGGGTTTAAATACCCGGGAGTAGGAGAGACCGGGCGCAGAAACGAGGGTCTCGAAATTTGTGCGCGGCTATGGACTGCGTTCGGAATACAGAAGGAAAACGGGATATTCGGTTTCCGATGCTGCTGTGTCCCACCACCTGCTCCAGGATCCATCGCTACAACTCCTCGGACTATTTTCCGAGTGGTACACCGAGGAACAAACACGACGAGGACGCGCAATCCTGAAAGAAGCAAAGAAAACTCACCATCATGTTAGTTTCCACAACAGGCCTGTATGCGCCCATTAGCATCCCAAAATTAGCCTCTCCTAGAGCCCCCCGACGTACCCAGTGATATCACCAATGCCTGTTCGTAATCTTGTCAGCATATAGCTAGCACAACCGGCAAAACAGCAAAGACGCACCGAGGCCAAGAAGATACTGCGCCGCGACGGGCTGCAACCCAAACGCGGCCTGGTTTCCGGACAGAATGCTCGCGGACGCGACAAACGCCGCAAAGCCCACCGCTGCGCGGTTCGTCCAGTCCACAAAGGTGCGCATCGCGTTGCCGAGTCGTTCAGCGTTCAAATCCAAGTGCTCAGCAAGCGGCCGGACGGCGTATTGCTGCAGCAGGGGCATCGCAAGCGCGCTTGGAAGCTATATACTTGTACTTGTACTTTCAGCAGCTGATAGCGGTGCTCGTGCGTGTCGTCTGGTGGGCAGTGGGTATCAGCGACGGTCGCACGCGCGCACATGGGTGCACGACGTCACGCTGCTGGGTGCTCACATGCCCTGGCTTCGCGCTGATGGCCCAATGCTCGTGCGCGCGTCGCGTGTACGCTGGGGATGTCGGCGGCTCAGAATCAATTGGGGGGTTCACGCGCAGATGCAGGTGGGGGTGGTAGGAGAACGAGCGAGCGGGCTGGTTAGGGACGCGTGCGCCCGTCTAGCTCCAGCTCACGCGTGTACGCGAGGCGCGTCATGCTCGTCGGCGTGGGTCGCGGGGCACAGCCGCCCGGGGTTTGCCGTGCCCGTCGGCATCTCCGGTGCGAGCTCCGCGGCGACAAACTCTGTTTTTGATCGTTGCTCGTTGCTCGTCGCCGTTGCCGTCCTGCCTAGTAGCGCTGTCGCAGTCGTCGTCGCGCGCGAGGCATTTCTGCCTTGTCCTCTTCGTCTGCTGATACAAACACGAACACCCGCGAACGTTCGTGCGGCCTCCTATCTTGCGGGTGGGTCCGTCGATTCTTCGGAAAATCATCAAGGATGCATCACTCCGAACCGTGTAGAACCCAGGTACATATTTATATTGCTATTACGAAGTTGCTATCGCGGGTCTCTAGATAGGGCCCGCGCCCTGCCTGTCTGTCTATAGTTCCAAATAGCTTTGAGAAGACACGGGTAGGCCACCACGCCCTCTAACTCACCTTCTCTTACTCTCTTCTCCAGTGCATTTAGCTTGATCAGACATAGCCGCTGTCACCATTGTATTCCCGCTTCCACACTCTTCCCACTCTAGCTCACATGTTACTATTCAGCCTCCGAGATCAGTGGGGCCTGTGTCTCCGTATGTCCATATGTATGTCCCCTTTGCCTGCCGCCTGATTTGCGTGCTTGACTTGGCCTGTGGTTGACCATATACAGCTATATCGCGCAAGGAAACATACGCCCACCGTGGCGGCCCACGATCGACCAATATCACGTCCGCTGCGAGTCTGTCATAAGATCTATACATCACGGTGTCTTTGACTGCTCGGTCGTGCTGGCGAGTCGGCTCGCGACTCAAACGCCTGGCGTGCATAATTCATATGCATTGACTGTCGGCACCCTTGGCGCGCTGAGAAGCCACACCCCTTCCAGTCCATGCTTGTTCGTGATCCATCGCACCCATCGCACCCACTCCGATATTCGGGAGGAGCCCGCCGGGCGCCTGGGCGATAAGGTGGCCAGCGCGCGTCGGCGACAGGGTTGCATCACGCATTGTAGACTGCTTTGGCAGTATAAGCCGCCACGGTCGCCCTTCATTTCGCCACCGCGCCGCCCTATCTAGCAGGCGTGCCAATTAACGTGTCGCAGGCCAGGTCCCCGCCGTGTCAGCCAGTAGTCTCCTTTTTCCCAATGTCTCGTCCCGTCAAGGGGCACGCACTGCTCGCAGGGACCAGCGGCGCAGCAGTGCTGCTCCTCTGGACCGTGACGGCGCACCCCTGGTCCTGGTCTATCGCTGTCGCTGTCACCATCCGCCCTGCTCGCCCGCAGCCGCCTGCTTCCGCTTCTGATTCTGCTCCTGCTCGCACAACTGCTCGCACACGTCTCGCACCCCCAACATTCCGCAGCCACCCGCGCACTGAAGGGCATGTCCATATCCGTCGATTGCGAGCACGCTGAATAGACGACGCGGTTCCATTCATGCATGCATGCAGCCGGCGCCCTGCCTGTCGACCCGACGCCTGCCGTCCCGCTGTCCGCTGTCGCATCGCGCAAGCGCATCTCATCAGCCCGCCACCCAATCTCGAGATCGCGGTGCGCCTGCAGCTGGGCGTCCCCGCCTCCGGGTCCCGAGGCTGAAGGTAAAGTATGCAATCATGCTTCTCGCGCGACGTGTTCCCTGCTCCCTGCTCCCTGCTCCCTGCCCCCCGCGCATCCCATCCCCTCGATCCTGCCGCGCCGCACGCCACACGCCAGAAGCACGCCAGTTTGCGTTTCAAGGAGTTTGGCTTTGCGAGGGACCCCCTTCTCAGGGCCTTTTTGCGCACCGGGTGCGTAAGTACTTCGCTGAGGGCTTCTGCGACTCCCGCCTCGGATCGGCGTGCGCCTTGCCTCGCATGTTTTGGTCGCGTCCCGACTCGGACGTCGACGCCTTCCATAATGGCATCCGCGCTCCCGCGCCAGGAACGCGCTGTGCTGCCCGCTGGAGTGGGGATTCTCCCCATCCAGGACTATGCAGGGAGAGTACGAGAAGGGTGCCAGGGGGCATGCAGCAGTGTTCGGGGGCCTTGACGGAGAGTTCCGAGGCTTAGTCAGCAGTTGTAGTGTTCGCAGAGTTGTTGTTCGTATTAATTCTGTCAGTAGGTCTCAAAAGCATGGCTTTTCGGAGGATATTCGCGGGCGTGTTATGCCCGCGCGTTTCGAGCTAGCTTGTGTTCCGAGTTCTATTGCGAGCGAGTGACAATGAATAAACCATTACGCTGTTCAGCATCTCGATGTTCAGCGGAGGCGAAGTTCGAATGGCCATGGATTGTCGCGTCGCGCTTAGACTCTGCGTTGGAGCCGTTCGGGGCCTTCGGGTTCGGACACAGTTGATGCACAAGTTCAGTCAAACTAGCTCAGGCTCAGGTACGTTGGGCGTGCCCAGAGCGGGGGAAAGTGTCCGTGAATGCGAGCGAATGCGGCGCCGCGCCGGAGCGTGCCCGGCGCACCCCGTCCTGACGTCCCTCCCGTGCTTGCTGGCCAACTGGCTTCAGATCGTGCAACGACCCTTGTATGCGTGTTTCCTGCGTGCGTGCAATGTAGAGAGCTGAGCGCTGGGCATGCGGGGGGGCAGGAGGACGGTATAAATGTGGGGAAAGATGATCAAGGCGCCACCTGGGGCTATATTTGCGCACGGCGTCTCGTCATGTGGTGTCTGGGCTCATGAGGACAGCGACGGGAGCTAGTGTCCGCTAGCTCTCTCTCTTCCTCCTCTCACCACAGAGGTCAAGCTAGCCATGGCCGACCGCCCCGCCTCCGATGCCAGCGAGGCCTATGGCACCCCCGCACACACTCCTTTGCAACTCGACGACGTTAGCCCGCTCCCAGCGCCAACCCCATCCTACCTCAACCCAGGGCCATCCCTCAGCTCCACCCCGCGCGACTCTTACGGCACTGCAAACGACTATGGTACCCCCACAAACTCGACGCCCTTCCTCGCACAGCAGGTCGCCTCCCCCCAGACGAACAGCCCGAGCAGCTCCCATGAGGCCATCACCGAAAAGCCAACCTACGACCAGCGCGCGAGGACGCCGGTATACAAAACGCCCGTGGGTCTGGCTCCTCGCCACCGCCGCGGTCGTCGTTGTCGTCCTCGCAATTGTCCTCCCGGTCGTGCTTGTGCACAAGCACAATAACGACAGGCATACAAACTCGAACGCCTTGCAGGGCGATGGTGGCGCCTCCGCCGCTTCGGCCTCGTCCTCCGCGTCCGCCAGCACGCCCTCGTCCCCTGCGGGCGCAACTTCCGGTGGCGACGGCTCGAGGATTACTATGGACAACGGGCAGCAGTTCGTGTACCGGAATGCGTTTGGCGGAAACTGTAAGTTTTCAAATTTCACATGCCTAGATAGAGCGCGGGCGGGGGGAGGGGGCGGGCTGGGCGCGTCACACGGGGAATGGATGCCGTGGGCGGTGGTGCTGCATGCTGCGTTAGTGCGATATCGATATTGACGGGGGAATCTTTGTTTGTCTGTTTGTTTATTTGTGCGTTCGCGCGTGCAGGGGTGTACAATCCAAAGGACCCGTTCAACAACGGCGCGCGGCCCAACAGCTGGACGCCGCCGCTCAACACGAGCTGGACGTGGGGCAAGGACCAAGTCTATGGCGTGAACCTCGGAGGCCTGTTCGTGTTGGAGCCGTTCATCTCGCCTTCGCTGTTTCAGAAGTACCCCGGCACCGTCGACGAATGGACGCTCAGCGAGGCCATGGCCGCGGACACGGCAGGCGGCGGCCTCCAAGGGCAGCTCGAGGACCATTACAATACGTTCATCGTGAGTCCTTCACTCCCCCCCTTCACATTGCCCGTGGATCCTGTCAAGAATGCCTCGCCGAGCACATTCACATTCATGTGTTCATTCCTGTTCGTCTAGACCGAGCAAGATCTGGCGCAGATTGCTGGAGCCGGCCTCAACTGGATTCGGGTGCCCATTCCCTTCTGGGCCATAGAGACCTGGGAAGGCGAACCTTTCCTGGCTAAAGTGTGCTGGAAGTGAGTGAAGCGGTGGCGCGATTCACCCGCTAGATTTTCTGTGCGGGTGGAGATCGCAGGGTGACAAGCACGCTGACACGCTTCTCGCAGGTACATGCTGCGCTTGATTGGGTGGGCGCGCAAATACGGCCTCAGAATTTATCTGGATCTGCACACCGTCCCTGGGTCACAGAACGGTACGCCGCCGTCCGCGCGCTGGCTTCGATTTAAGGTCGACACGGACGCTGACCTCGTCCCACGTCGTCCGCGGCATTCTGACATGTGCAGGGTACAACCATTCCGGTCGGCTCGGGCAGATCAATTTCATGAACGGCATTATGGGCCTCGCGAACGCGCAGCGCACGCTCGACTACATCCGCATTATCACAGAGTTTATCTCGCAGCCCGAGTACCGCGACGTGGTCGTCGCATTTGGCATCGTGAACGAAGCGCTGGTGAACACCATCGGACAGGACCAAATGACGAGCTTGTAGGTCGTGTGTCCGCCGTTCTGATGGACGGTTCTGTTCTCCTCCCCCCGGCTAACCTTAATTCCCCTCTAGCTACTTGCAGGCGCACAACATGATCCGCAGCATTACGGGCACAGGCGCGGGCAATGGACCGTATATTACGGTCCATGACGGGTTCATTGGCGTGTCCAACTGGGCGGGCTTCCTTCCCGGCTCGGATCGCATAATCCTGGACACACATCCATACTTCGCGTTCTCCGGCCAAGCAAACAACGCCCCCCTCATTCCCGACGACGGGCTCGGTGAGCCGGGAGGCGTCTGGCCGAAACAGGCCTGCAGCTCCTGGGGTGGATCCATTAATGCAAGGTGGGTCCTCCGTCCTGCATGGATCCGACGTGCATAGACTAATAGACGGCCACCGTGCTTCCCAGCCAGTCCGCGTTTGGCGTGACCATTGCGGGCGAGTACAGCAACGCTATCAATGATTGCGGCACGTATGTGAACGGCGTGGGCAATGGGCCAAAGTTCGCGGGCGACTGCACGCCGTTCATCAACTGGCAGAGCTGGAACGCGACGTTCAAGCAGGGTCTCCTGGACTTTGCGACCGCGAGCATGGACGCGACGCAGAACTGGTACTTCTGGACCTGGAAGGCACGTACCTACGCCACCCTCGCGCATTGCCGATGGCCCGCCGTCTAACGTCTAACATCTGATTCCGTTCCCGCATCTGCAGATCGGCAACTCGTCGACATCGAACAGCGTCGAGGCGCCGCTTTGGTCGTACCAACTCGGCCTCGAAAACGGCTGGATGCCCAAAGACCCACGCGTCTCGAACGGGCGCTGCGCCGCGCTCGGCGTGAAGATCAACGCGTTCGACGGGTCGTACCAGCCGTGGCAGACGGGCGGCGCGGGCGCGGGCACGATCGCAGCGAGCGCGTCCGCGGCGCGCCGTGGCCGCCCGCGACGCTGTCGAACCTCGACGGCGCGGCGATGGCCGTGCTGCCGACGTACACGCCCACGAGCACGATCTCGACGCTGCCCCCGCCCACGTTCAGCCCGACGCGACGGTGAGCGTGCCGGACGGCTGGTTCGACGCGAAGGATACGGCGGGCGCGATGACGGAGGTGCAGGGCTGCAGTTATCCGAATGCGTGGGACTCGAAGGGCGTCGTGGCGCCGACTGCGGCGTGCGGCGCTGGCGGTGGTGCGGGGGCCGCGACTGCTGCCGCTGCCGCGGGAGCTGTTACGGCCGGGCCGTGATCATGAGCGGCTGGTGGTGTGGATGCGGGTGCGGCAGAAGGCGTGCTTACGAGACTCGGCGAAGGAGGGCTGCAGATAGAACGCTGATCGGGCAGGCTGAGGTCATGTATTCGTCGAACTCTGACTTACGGCTTCAGCTTCAGACTTTGCTTCGTCAGGCGCGCGCTTTCGCTTTCGGTTCGGTTCGGATTCTTTTCTTGGGCGCCACAGACACACAGACGCACAGACCACATACGCATACGAGCACGAGCACGAACACGAAGACGGACACGGTTGCGTTCGGACTGGATATTATTATTCTTAGGCGTTTGGCCCTGGTGCATTTTTGCGCTCGCCCTTTCTTGTCGTCGCCGTCGTCGTCGTCGTCGTTGTGATTGACGCCGACTCTGACTTTGACTTTGACTCTGATTTGCTTCATACGTAGAGTACGTACCCATGGCCACGTACCGGTACCCCACGTCGTTTTGTATGTATAGCGCGGACTTTTCAACAGATCTAGACTTGCTACACCCGTCCTGGCTACGCTAGCATCACGTACCACGCACCACGCACCGCGGCATGAGATCGTGCCGCCGTGGATGCTCGTGCGCTTTGCCGCGTGGCGGGAGATCTCTATTGAATTTCAGAGCTGGGGCTGCTCATCGGCCGCTAGTCGACTCGATGCCGCGCAAGGCAAGGCAAAGCGAAAGTGGCACTAACTAATTCGTAATGCGTTGTCAATGTGCAAATTTCAATAAGTAGTCCAATGCCAGTGCCATCGATCCTGAGCTCGAGGGCCGCATCTGATAGTGATAGCAGGATCGATATTACTGGACCTTGGAGGGCTGTGACGCCAGTGAGGACACGGAGACCACACAATGTACAGCACAGAAGTCAGAGCACATGCGTGCCACTAGTACTGCCCGCGTCCCTGGTCGCGGTCATGCGAAGCGTGGGTGGGTTCGTGTCAATGTGCGCGCAGGCCATTACAGTGATTGCGCGCTGGGCCGTGCACGGAAAACGCGCGGAATTGAATTCGAATTCGAATTCGAGTCGGGTCGAATATCGGGATTGCCCTCCGCGGTGGTTTGCCGGGCCGCCTGTAATTGCCCCGCAGAGATCAGATCGCCGGAAGCACCTCGACGGGCGTGTCAGACTCAGACTCAGAGACATCGCGATCGTGCATGATGATGATCGCGGCATCTGGGTCTGCACTGTAACCCAGATGAGAGGTTCCGATCCGATCTATCGCCTCTGCGGAGCCAAGTGCTGCGTAGCTATAGTGCGCGTCTGAGCCGAACTCGACGCTGACGTTGACGTCGACGTCGACTGGTCGATGCCGGCGGACGCGAACGACAGCGCGGACGCGGGCGCAGACGACAACGCGGTGCATGGAGGAGGAGGCTCGGGTGCTGCTATGCGACATGTGCGTGTTTCAGGCTAGACAGGATGTGCATGCGGGACGCGGGGTGCGGGAGCGCACCGAGCAGCGGCAGGCAGCAGCAGGAGCGCTCGCCATGGCGTCACGGCGGTGGCCGTGCAGGACGCGCACCGCACGCGCCCGCGCGCCGGAGTCGTTTCGTCATGGGCGACAGAGACTCGACAGCGAGAGCCAGTGAGCGCGAGGCGCATTTGATTTTCGCTCTAGGACGGGATCGCGCGTGTGTACGGCAGGCCCGCTTCTGGGGTCGCAGGGCCGGGGGAAGGACTGGCGGAATGTGGAATCATTAAGTGGTGGCCGCGGCCTAGAACCGCATGCTTCTGCGCCGCGGGCGGCTGCAGGTGTTTGCTCAGAGTGTCGCGTTGGTGCTCGCTCGGGACGCGGACTGCATCGAAGAGCAGGCTGCTCGCGCGCACGGTGTTCGTTTGGGATCCGCGGGAGGCACGGAGGAGGAATGGTTGGCGGGCGTGAGGAGCAGGGCGGGGAGTTGGTCAGCATAGAGACTCGACTCTCACGCGGGGGCGTTCTGTTCTGATGGCGCTGCAGCAGGGATCCGGGCGGGGGGCGGCAGTGAGAGCGCGTGTTTTTCGCAGAAGTCGGGCAGCTTCGCCAGACGGATCAGGGCCGCAAAATGGCCTGCGTCCAACGCCGATCTTCCGACGTCCTCGACCCAATCCGGCCCCCGCGCCCCATCTTCGGTCCCGGCGCCGCTTCAATTCGCGGGCTCGGCCACTGCTGCCTGCCTGGCAAGTCCTCTCCTCGTCGTCCACGGCGAGCACGACCCATGCACCTCTCCATGTCCGGGCGGGGCGTGCGCAGGCCGTGTGCGCCGGGGGCGGGCAGGCGAGGCGGCGACAGGGTTAATCTCGATCGCGCCCACACAAGGGCGCGATTCCGAAGGAATTCCTACCGTACACTGCTCGTCCGAGTGGCGTAAACCTGTTCGTTTGTCCACACAATCTCTCCGTTACCTAACGAGGCACTCCTTCTAGTCTCTTGTCCTCCATTCCGGCGATCTACCACGCCCGTCTCGATTCCCTACATATACCCTCTCAACGTCCCGTCATCCCCATCCTCCCATGTCTGCCCCGCTCACCGACTACGTCCGCATGTCCGCCGTGGACGACCTCTCCTACCCTCTCGCCTGCGACGACCGCACCCGCGATGCCGTCAACACCATCGTCAGCGGCCGCAAGAGCTGGAAGACTCTCAAGGGCAAAGGCGAGGCTGTCTGGCCTCCCTACCTCGAAGCTGCCCTTGTCGAAGGTAGGCTTCGCGTCTGCACCGCGCCTGCACATCCCTCTCAGCCCGCGCATCACCCCCAGCCCTGGACAAGTACCGTCCAGAGTCCTCCCGCTCGACCCGCTCCCTCAGCAGGTTCCCAAACCGCAACCGCTTCATCTCCGACTACATTTTCCACGTCACGGGCAAGCGCAGGACCGCAAAGCAGGTCGGCTCCCGCCTCCAGCAGCTCCGCGACACGTGTGGCGGCAAGCGAAGTGCGCGTCCCGCTCCTCCCTCGCTCCGCGTGCCGTGCTCACGAGTACCCAGTTTTGAAGCTCCTCTCCAACCGCGACTTCTCGTCCGCCTCCGCAGACGACGCCCACGACCTCTCTTCGCCCTCCCTCGACGAGGGCACTTCGGACGGCGCATCCGCCGTCTCCGACCCCTGCCTCCCAGGCGCCCTTTTCGGTTCCATGCGCCCCTCGCGCGCCCTCGTCTGCATCGACGTCCTCCCCGCACATGCGCCCTGGAACCCCGCTGACGCCGGAACCGCAGGCGGCATCGTGCTTGGTTCTATGACGCCCCCGCTCTCATCGGGGTCGGGATCCACTTCGCACGCTGCCTCCGCCGCCTCCGCGGTCGTCTTTCGCTCGCCCAAGCCGCGCCCACTCCGCGCGATCGACCCCACCGTCACCTTCACGTCCTCGACATTCCTCGCCGCGCAGTCCTCATGCTCCGTGTACTACAACGGCAACTGCATCGGCACCGAACTCACAGAGCTTGCGTGTGCGCAGACCGGCGCCGACGCGCTCTTCATGTACAGCACCGCGCTCGTCCCACAATACTGGCAGCGTCTGTGCGAGTCTCATGGTACGTCGCATGTGCTTGAGCCCCGGCGGGTGCTGATCGACCCCCAGATCCAGGGCGATACTGCATTGTGCAGGAGATCGTGCAGGGCGGCGCGGGCGCGAGTACACAGAACCGCCCCGTCCTGCTCACCGTCGTGTACCAACTCAGCGAGCCGCCGACCGCAGCATCCGCCGCGTCCTCGCCCTCGCTCTCGATCGCCTCGCCCACGGCGCTCAGCAACCCCAACCCGAGCCCGTTCTCCTTCGACCCGTGCGACGTGCGTCCCCATCCTCACCCCCGCCCCTGCGCTTCCTCCCGTGCGAAATGCTGACATGCACCCGCCTGCCCCAGCCCTGCCTGCTCGCGGAGCTCCCGATCTCGCCCCTCAGCGAGAACTACAGCGACCACAGCCCCGTGAGCGCGTCGAGCGACCACTTTGCGGCGCAGGGTGCCGGCGCGATGGACACTCCGTTCGCGATGTCGCCGCTCGCGCTCCCTGCGGACTTCGATCCGCGCTGGGCGGGCGCGTATGCGCACGACGGGGCGCATGGGGTGTCGTTCTGATACCCCACGCCCGCCTTCGCCTTCGTTCTGCACTTTGCCTTCACTGTTCGCCGTTTCGCTTGTTCGTTTTAGTCTGCACGCATCCCATCCCCAATCCCAAGCCTGGTCCCGATCCTCATGCATTTCTTATTGATTTCTTATCTATCGCATTGCATTTGAGGTGAGCTCGTTGTCCGCTGGTCTGTTCTGTGCTTTGCTGACGTCGAAAACGTTGGCGTTGGTAGCTGGTGATGTACATACCCCCGCACCCCGCACC